>KN885540.1:24864-44514 GCA_000934455.1 Apostichopus parvimensis | reverse complement strand
AGTAGTTATGGACTTTTGGTTTGACTCCACCATCTTGTTACCTGCTGTTGCTTTAGAAAGATGAGGGGGAGTATGTTATGTCTGTAGTAATTTATATATTTCCCTTTGTTTTCCCTCTCTCTCCCCTGCAGGTATGGTGGGGCTTTATTGTATGCCATTAGTATAGTGACATCAGCATAGTTAGTAGAATAGACATTAACAAAGTATTCATACTAGCCATTTAACACTTAGTACATCTGAACTGTATTTCACCCGAGCCATTATAGTATTGTGTAGGCTAGTATTGCACTGGACTATAGTTAGGCTATGTATGAAACCGGCCACGAAATATAAGATAAAAATACTGCTCACCAGTTTCTTTAGGATGATACAGAAATACATGTTTCCCATCACTTGTCCGTTGTGTTAACATTACTCCATAAGTAGAATATCAGAAAATAGTATATATTGCACAAAAGGACGGAAAAACTGTTAGATAAGTAAATATGTGTCAGCTCATATAGAGCACCACTCAAATAATTGAGGCTGTTTTTCCTCTCCATCTAGCACATGACTAATCATTGCTCCAAGACCATAGCTTGATGCATCGCATGCTAATGTCATTTTTTGCTCAGTATCATAATGAACTTACTGGAAGCTTGTCACTTGTAAACATTTGCTTTAAAGTGTTGTATGCTTCCTGCTGAGCCTTTAGTCATGACCACTTGACATCCTTTTTATTAACAACTTGTGAAGGGGACCAAGTACAGTCGCAAGATCAGGTAGGAAACGTGAACATAACTGAACCATTCCTAGAAACAACCTCAGTTTGCCAACATTTTTGGGCGTCGATGCATGAATGATAGGATCAATCTTGTCCTTCACTGGTTGAAGCCCCTTTTCACTGTCTATTAATCCAAGGTAAACAACTTCAGATTCGACAAATGTACATTTGCTTTTTATAATCCTAACAGTATGATTGTTGAGACGTTTCAATACTTGGCTCAATACACCTACATTCTCCTCAACTGTTTCTGTCGAGATCAACACATCATCGTGATTGCACAGGCAATGTGGGATTCCCTGTAGAATCTTATCAATTACTGCTTGAAAAATCTTTGGTGCATGCACCCAAGTTACCATATGGAATCAAGTCTGCAGACTTGATTCCATATGGTAACTTTGTGTAGGTATACAACCCTAAGTGTGTGCTGATAGTTAGGTACTGCTGACTTTCATGGTGTACATATAGCTGGGCATAAGCATGGGACAGGTCCAACTTTGAGTACACTTTTGTTCCTCCCAACTCTGCATACAAATCCTGTGATGTTGGTACAAGCAAGAAGTAATTGAGCATCATCCGCAAAAAGGTTGGAAGTGATCACGATGGTGCTGAATAACACCACTTAACTCCGCAAGATACAAAGAAAAAAGAACAGGTCCATCTGCTTTGGGCACTACTACAACTGGGGTTGCCCAGTCACTGTAGTCTGTTCTTATAATTAATTTGTTTTTCTCTATATTTTTAGTTCTGTCTCTACTTGGACTTTCAGTGCATATGGCACTGGCCTTGCTTTGCAGTACCTTGGTGTGGCCTCGTCTTTATAGCGAATATGCGCCACTGCACCCGTAATTCCCTTGTAGCTGTCCTCGAACAGATTGCTATACTGCTTTAGCAGTTGACTCAGCTTTGTGGTTTCACGTCTATGTACAGATTTCTTTGGGCCAGTGCCATCAGCTGCTTGGATCACGTACACTGCTTCATCTGTAGGGCGTGCTAAGACTTTGTATATCTTGTCTCCCCATTCATCAACAATCTTGTGTCGTCCTGGTGGGTGATTTCTAAGATACACTCTTGTACCTAACTCTAGCTGCATTTCTTTTGTTTTTCAGTCAAAATGTGCTTTTCTTACTCCGGCTCGTTGATGCAGTGTCTCCCCTGCTCTCTTAAGTGCTACATCAAAGCTTCAGTGTGGGAGGCCAGCCAAGCACCAACATCTGCCTCTTGGTAATGATTTCCATCTTGAGCACCGAGCAGGAAGTCTATAGGTAGTATTGGCTCACGGCCAAACATAATATAAAATGGTGAAAATCCAGTTGATGCATGTTGTCGTCCAGGTAGACAAGCAATGAGTGAAAGATCTCGTTGCCAAGGCAAGCCTGCATTAGTCCTTGGAATGTGCCTGGCGCATAACAAAGTCCGAACAGCATGCTGACATACACGTACAGATCACATGGGGATATGAAAGCTGTTTTGTGAGCGTCTTCCTCAGCCATAGCCACCTGATGATATCCGGACACCAGATCTATTGTGGAGAACCATCTCACATTCTTGAAGGCATCCAAGGTGTCATCAATTCTATAGGGATAGGATAGGCGTCTTTCCTCGTCTTTATATTGAGCTTACGATAATCCACACATTGCCTTAGACTACCACTTGCCTTCCTAACAAGCACAATGGACGAAACATTGTTACTCGTACTTTCCCTAATGATGCCCTTGTCCAACAACTTCCAGCCATGTTCTTTCACCTCGTCGAACTGGGATGGTAGGTCTGTAGGTCTGTTTTACAGGATCACCGTTGATTGTCAGGATTGTTGTGGTATGTCCCATATCATCGTCACATGAGGCAATTACGTCAGCATTTCTAGCCAACAGTGTCTTGGCCTGTGAGAGTTGATCATCAGCCCTTCACCAACTGAAGCGAACTGCGGATGGGGGGGGGAAATTACCGGATTTAGGGTCCTACGCTTCAAACTCAAAAGTTATAAATGAGGCTGCAAGAGTGTTCTTGCGTTGAAACAACGGCTGACTTTTATTATACAAACTCTACAGAATGACAATGAAAATATACATATGAACAAATGGCTTAATATTCTTTAAATGGCTTCATAAACTCTTTACTAATTAAAACTATCCTAACTCGGGGGAAAAACCTATACTCAATCTATGAAATACAGCAGAAGAATAATATTAATGCAACATGGCACCCATACAAAACTGTATAAAAATGTATAAAGTGTATACAGAACAATGTAAAATGAACATTATGATATAATCTGCATAAATAATACAATATGTTTGCCATCAGGCGAGGACTTTTGGCACCTTCGTAATGGTCAGGGCAACACATGCCAGCTGCAACACATTATAGGCCTTTTCACCTAAACTGTTCCTAGACAGCAGGAATTTTCACCTCTTGAACCCACAAACTCTCAAGAGACTTGTCACTCTATAGCTATCCAAAATGGCTAAGATTAAAGGACAAGCTCTGAGACAACTCTTTAGTAACAACAGTAACAATCATGTTCAGAATACAAAATACGTATACGCTCTTTACACTGCGAGCAGTACAATACTAAAATACAGTTACAATAAATAATCTTTCAATACAACTGTAAACTGAAACCCAACCGGTACTGTAAGTTACAGCACAGTATAAAGGTACGCAATACTATACATGTGTTTCACGATACACAACACACGCTATAAACCCATAGGACCAAGGTCCAAAACACAACCTATCATGTACTCTATACAGTAAAGTACAACCTAGCCAGAGGGGCAACAATAAAACTACAATTCAATTAATTAACAATAAGGGTACGTACGGCATTTAATAATAATATTTATACTTAATCTCTTACTACACTGAAGTCAACTCGCTCGCGATAAAGAAGAAGACTCTACGCTCGCGGTAAAGAAGCTCATGGACATCGAGACTCCATCAACGCTAGCTCGCTATATATGTGATAGCTAGATCCGCCATCTTGGATACCAGTGGCTTCGAGCCAGAAGCCGAACCATCCAAAACCTGAGGCATCCTGCCTCTAGAAGGGGACATTTCCTCACTGACTCCAGATAGTAAAGATATATGTAAATCTGGGCTATTTACGACCCAAGATTAAATGAATATGACAAAATATGAATGGGATAACGAGGCCAACCCCGGAGCTCTGCAGGGACGATGCTGCCATTAAAACGACGTATACAGAACTGACAAACACGTGCAAATGCTACTAACGCTACAATACAGTATATTACGTAATACATGTAAATACTCAACGGGTGCATACAACAAAATTTCACTTCACTACACCAACCAAACTCGGGATCTGTAAAAGTCTGGTTACCCATGCGTCATCTATTACTACCTCATTTACATTGGCATTCACATGTTTGAAAGTTACCATGTTGTCATCTTATAGAGTGACATTCTGCATCTTGCCAATAGGTCTTCATGGGTTCAACCAGATCTCCTCAGCTGTTTGATTAACCACCTGATTTTGAATTTCCCTTTATGTGCAAAAGTAAGTGTTGCACCTGTCACAGGGATGTATGACAATGTACAAAAATAAGAGACACAAGAAGGTATATTAGATGCTACTTCACGATGTATTTACTAGAAATTCACTTGGCGAGATTAGATGATAAAAGCCCCTAAAAATAGATGAACCACACCTTATATACTGTACAGTGGTATGTAACAATGCCACATGGCTGGACAGGAAGTTACACTCACCATGGCAACTGGTCAGCCCCAACTACCTGTCCACAAGGGAGGTAAAGTGAAACATACAGAAACTATAAGGAGCATTGAGAGTTGTCCCAGGCTGTAAATTACTTGAGAGTATCCATAACCAGTGTGGAAGATACAGGATGTGAAATCACCTAAGCATTGATAATTGGAAACAGATGTTGACCACCTAAGCCTGTGATACACCCACCAAAAGACCACGTGGTCTGACTGATTGGTTCAAGGATGACCTCCTTTCCTGGTGGACACACAGGGCCAGTAACATTAATCACCCTTACTGACATTACAGGAACTCTAACCCTGTTCTTGCCAGCCACTCGAACCAGTCCGTTGATAATCTTTCTGACAGCTGTCTTCTTGTATGGCACCTTCAGTTTTCCCACAATCATTTTGGGTGGTAATACCTGAATGACATTCATGCCAAGTAGCACAGGTACATCTTTACATACTACCAGGATACCACGAGAATGAACAACAATGTCTTCTACCTGGACATCTGCATCAAAGTAGCAGATATACGGTAGGTCTCCTCCATTGGCTTGTTCTGATGGTTAGCCAACCTTATTTACTGAGAGGAATTCCAGAGAACATGTTGAAGAAATCTTCAGTAATGGTAGTCACCTCTGATCCTGTGTCCACTGTCTCCAGAACCGGAATACCACCCAACCTTACAGTAGCAGTTTTCCTGTGTCTCCTTTGCTGATAATGACGTTGGGCAATCACTGGCATAGTGACCCATTGTATGGCAACAGAAGCACTCCACCTTGCTCCTGTCTGTTCGTGGCTTCCGGTCATCTTTTGGCGGTTTAATATGTTATCAACTCACCATTTTTCTTCGCAGTCCAGATGACGTTCACTACACTGTTCTTTCTAACCAGTCCCAGTTTTCATAAGAAAGACGTCGACAGTCGCTGGGGCCTGGCGCAGAACAGCAATAGTAATAAAGTTAATGTTCCTCGAACAAATATAGAGAACGGAACATAAGTCGGTTAATTCCAAATACTCATGTAAAACTAATAATATTAATAACCCAATCAAAACGTCGCTCCGTTTAATAATAACAATTGAGTCGTGATCCTCGGAATGGAAATAAAGGAGAAATCCGTGTTCCAATATGTGTGCACTAATAAACAAATGATGTATCCCGGACTAATTAATATAAATTAATGGCGAAACATCCAATATGAAATTATCGTTGTTGCTTTATATTAAAACACTTGTTGTTGAGCGTGAATTCGAGATGAGAATGCCATCGTAGGAAAAACTCCTCATTTTGGCTAAAAACTAGTTCCTAACAGTTGAGTCACACAACCTGGTTCAAGGGTTAATCGCTAATTTCCATTTGCTCGAGAGTAATGATAAATAAGGCATTTGGTATAAAACGACAATGACTGAAATTCCAAGTGGAATAAAATATGGCGGCCCCTGTTTCCAAAATTGAAAATAACTAGAATTTCCTAGAGAAATGATGAAGTCACTACATAGCCCCCTCCTCGATCACGAAATAAAAGAGCGAGTGATCCATAAACAGAAAGAAGGCGGATGAAAAATAATAAAATGTAGTACGTACGCGAGTACTGCCAAGTAGTGCAGTCAGCTGTTTGAAGATGTCGGATTCGAACTGGCCGCCTCTGTCAGTTGTAACTATCGATGGGGTTCCAAATAAAGAGATGCATCGCGAAACGAACGCTCTGGCGACTGTCTCCGCTGTTATATTAAGTAAACATATAGCTTCCGGCCATCTTTTGTACCTATCAATGATGGTTAACAGATATGTATAGCCGTTTGAAGGAGGATGTGGACCGACTAGATCGATGTGGACGTGATCAAAGCGCGCATCCTGGTTGGCGAATGTTCCGAGTGGCGCGATAGTGTGACGAAGAACTTTCGAGCGCTGACATTGCAGACATGTTTTTGCCCAGTGCCTAACATCCGTGTTGATGCCTGTCCAGACAAAACGGTCTGTGATTAAACGTTGCGTAGCGCAAATTCCCGGGTGTGACATAGAATGAAGTTTGTCAAATATCAGTCATCAAAACTTCTCCGGTACGAATGGTCGAGGATGTTCCTTAGAAGTACGATGTCGATGTCTCGCCATATTGGCATTTCGTGGGGTTAATGACCACTCCGTAGTGGTACAATCTGTTTAAAGTTGCCTCATATGTTGCTTGTGCTGGTCAAGTGTTTCACTGGCGATAAGTATATCATCAATGTAGACATAGCAGAAAGGTAAGCCCCGTGTGACCACGTTGATAAACCTCTGGAAGGTTTGAGCCGCGTTGCTGAGACCAAAAGGCATATGGGTGAAATTCGTACAGACCGAAAGGCGTTGTGACGGCTGTCTTACAGATATCCAACTCCTCCACTAGGATTTGATGGTACGCTCGGACTAAGTCCATCTTCGAGAATATTCGGGCACCATGAAGTTACGCTGAAAAATCATGGATATGCGGAATTGGGTTCCCATCGGGTACGGTAATGTTATTTAAGGCCCTATAATCTCCACATGATCTCCAATCTCTTTCGGGACCATATGTAGCAGTGATGCCCAATTACTATCAGATGGTCTGATTATACCCAGTTGTAATATGTGGTCTGTGATTAAACGTTGCGTAGCGCAAATTCCCGGGTGTGACATAGAATGAAGTTTGTCAAATATCAGTCGTCGAAATTTCTCCGGTACGAATTGTCGAGGATGTCCCTTAGAAGTACGATGTCGATGTCTCGCCATATTGGCATTTCGTGGGGTTAATGACCACTCCGTAGTCGTACAATCTGTTTAAAGTTGCCTCATATGTTGCTTGTGCTGGTCAAGTGATTCACATGCGATAAGTATATCATCAATGTAGACATAGCAGAAAGGTAAGCCTCGTGTGACCTCGTCGATAAACCTCTGGAAGGTTTGAGCCGCGTAGCAGAGACCAAAAGGCATACGGGTGAATTCATACAGACCGAAAGGTGCTGTGATGGCTGTCTTACAGATATCCGACTCTTCCACTGGGATTTGATGGTACGCTCGGACTAAGTCGATTTTCGAGAATATTCGGGCACCATGAAGTTACGCTGAAAAATCATGGATATGCGGAATTGGGTACAGGTCGGGTACGGTAATGTTATTTAAGGCCCTATAATCTCCACATGGTCTCCAATCTCTTTCGGGACCATATGTAGCGGTGATGCCCAATTACTATCAGATGGTCTGATTATACCCAGTTGTAACATGTGGTCGAATTCATTTCGTGCGACTTTAAGTCTGTCTGGTGCCATAGGTCTAGTACGCGATGTAACCGAGAGGCCAGTGGTTTAATATGATGGGTAATATTGTGCTTTACAGGCCTTTCGTTGAAATTCGGACTTGCGATGGATGGAAATTCGCTAAGAAGTTTTCAAAGTTGACGTTTGTGTTTGACATGGCGAAAGAACAGCAATAATAATAGTAATAAAGTTAATGTTCCTTGAACAAGTATAGAGAACGGAACATAAGTCGATTAAATCCAAATACTCCTGCAACCAATAATATTAATAATCCAATCAAAACGTCGCTCCTTTTAGTAATAATAATTGAGTCGTAATCCTCGGAATGGAAATAAAGGAGAATCCAGTGTTCCAATATGCATGCCCTGATAAACGAAGGATGTATCCCGGACTTATTAATATTAATTAATAGGGGAACATCCAATATGAAATTACCGTAGTTGCGTTATTTTAAAACACTTGTCTTTTTGCGTGAATTCGAGATGAGAATGCTATCGTGGGAAAAAATCCTCTTTTTGGCTGAAAACTCGTTCCTAACGGTTGAGTCACCCAACCCGGGTCAAGGGTTAATCGCTAATTTCCATCTGCTCGAGAGTAATGATAAATGAGGCATTTAATATAAAACGACAATGACTAAAATTCCAAAGTTGAATAAGTTATGGCTGCGCTGTTTCCAAAATTGAGAACAACTAGAATTTCCTAGAGAAATGATGGAAGTCACTACAATCTTTCCCAAAGTTGTAAATATTTGACCTCTCCTTTTTCAACTACTCACTTTTTCAGCAAGCATCGTTTCATCTTTTTGTATGACTGCAAGGATCGCAGTCTAACTCTGCAGGGATTGAGTGACAGTCTTGGTTGACATGTATGTGGCTTCCACACTATAAGCACCTCTCTGATAATGCTTTCTTGGGAGAGTTGTTGTCTCTTCAGCCATGTCCAAGGCCCAGTCTCTCAGGCTGATTGGTGGGATCTTCCTTCATCAACTTTTTATGTTCTCGTCTTAGCACCATGTCGGCCAAGCCATCGCGAAACTGTTCTTTGACAGTCTCCTCCAAGTTAGGAGCACCATCAAACTTCTTAAGCTTGTTGGAGAGCAGCATCAGAGCAAAGGCATACCCTGACATTGTCTCGTCTTCCCTTTGTGTTCGGTTACACAGTTCCGGCATCAGTCCTCCCAAAGACCTCCCTTCTCCAAAAGTTTCCTGGAGAATATCCAGCAACTTTTAGGGTCTGCAACTGACGACATAGGACGATGGCGTATCTCCTGCCATGCACATTGCCCTTCAGGTGAGTGATAATGAAATCTACAGCCTCAAGTTTCTGCAGCTTGATGGCAGCTTGGGCATCCTCAATGAAGCCAACAACATCTTGCCCTTCTGTCCCAGCAAATGGCTTTAATTTCTTTTCTTTGGGAAGAAGATAGACGGCCCCTGAGTGCTCACTATGGCCAACTTGCCTGCTCCTCCTCTAATTCACCCAACTTCTTCCTCATCTCTTCCAATTCAGCCATCACTGAGTATCAGCAATTACCAATGCTCAGTTGCCAGCTCCCCAGTTTGATCACACATCAACATCGGCAATAACTTTCACCAGTAGAACTCCAGACTCGTGTATACAACTGGAGGTGAGATTTCCCACAGGAAGTATCAGTGAGTATAGCTTCAACTGGTCCGAAGAAGACTTGTTGGGAGCTGACAATGACATCATCAGGCTTGGTGGGCCACTCCCAGAGGATTGTCCCTGCATCACTTGAATCAGTCTTCTTGTGAAGGAAGTTGAACTCTGCCTTGTCTGGATCACTGGCATCATCATGAGCAAAGACTTTGGTCATCTTTCCCCAGTAATATGTCCAAGGCTTTTGCCAATAGACAGCATAGAACTTTCCCACATTCTTCTCATCCATGTCAATGACTGTGGACTCCTCATCATCAGATGGGTCTGACTCTGACTCTGACTCCGATATAACAACTGTCTTCTTCTGTGCTGCATTCTTTGGTGCACTTTTAGTGGCCTCTTCCAGATCATCTGGTACCCCCTCTGCTTCTGTTGTAGGCCTCTTCTTCCTCTGCTCTTTCTCCAGTTCCTTCTGTTCCTTCTCTTTTATTTGATTCCTGTACTCTTCATCAGTCAGGATGGAGCCGTGCATGGACACTCTTTTGCGCTTTGCTGGTTTGGAAGAGCTGGTGGGCCGGGACGTCCACGAGATTTGATGATCGCCTCGAATGAAGTTTCATGTTCTGTTGGTACAAGTGTTACAACATACTTCATTCCAGGTGGGGCATTGTCGTGATCCCGCTTCAGTACAGGGTGAGACAAAATAATAAAACACATTCAATATGTGTGAGTGAGAATATACTTCTCTTCTATTTGGTGGTTCGTGTATATTTGATATGACATTGGTGACCTCGGGGTAGGTGTATCTCATGGAATATATATACAAGTGACCTTAAAGAGTATAGAATATGTGCCAGTTGTTTAGTTAATCTATTACACTCCTCCCGTCTTAATTTGAACATAAAGTTTCTCGTTTTGCAATTATCTGTGGCAAGGTTATTGATGAGTATATACATTTAATATACAACAATTAAGGCCAGTAATAATCAGGCCTTTTGTGATTACGCTTTGGGTATGACATAAGTGTATTATCTCAATCAGGTACGTCTGAAGCATATGACGCAACGTCATAAGCTTCGGCAACATCAACTGCTTGAGGTGGTTCTGCGTCAGAATCAGAATCATCTGCTAGGGGATAATTGTAAACTTGTTAGATAATTAATAAATAACTATAATGTAATAATAACACAAGACAGGTTATTCCAGTTGTTACGGCTCTGTATTCCATAGTCATAATCCTGTATGTCTGTATATAGTACTATAGTAAAACAATCTGTTATATAAGCTCATTTACTGTTAAATCCATATATGGGCATAGATAGGCTAGGGTGGTGTTTATGTCGATGGGTTCGTATGTAAATAGATATTCAGAGAGAGAATTCAGGGTTGACAGGTTGAGTGTTTATTGAGTCATTTAGTATCTCAAAGTAGAGGGCGTACCTTTAGTACTGAGAATATCTACAGGTGGTGGCTGGGGTCAGGGTAGGTATGTAACCTCCAGGCAGGACTGGCAGTGGTTGGTCTAAACTGCAGGTTGCAGTACAATATGTTACATCTCCCTTTCTTTGTAAGTTAGATGATGTCACAACAACCAGTGTATTAAAAACACTGACTACATGAAATTTTAACATAGTGGTTAAATACAAACATTATAGTGGTTAAATACAAAGATTAAGAATATCCTATTTACATGACGTAGTCCTTCGCCCAGACTGGTTTTGTTTTTAGTCTAGTGCTTCTACGTATCTCTTCATCAGTCTCAGTATTCTCTCACATGTCTCTCTCCTCACTTTCTGGGTCAACAAGCTGTATGTCTAGCTCTTTTAATGAGTCATAGTTTTCCTTAGTTTTACGAAGGTGTTTACGGTTTCGACGATAATTTGTACCGTACAGTGTTTCGACAATGTATGAGCTGGGTTGACCAGTTTGAGAAATCACTGTTGCTGGGACCCACCCCTTTTCTGTTTGCATTCTTATGTTTTCACCGGGATATAGTTGGGCTAGGGGTCTTGCTTGCCTGTCAAAGTAGGTTTTCTGCGTTTGTCGTTTTTCAGCAAGTCGTTAGGTTACAGTGTCCGGTTTCAATAAACGAGGTTGCAAAACCGTTCACTAGTGGGTAGTCTTGTTTTAGTTCTGCGTCCAAATAGTCGTTGGGCGGGTGACCCAAGGATGTCGTCTCTGGGGGTATTGCGATACTCAAGCAATGCTAAATAGGGGTCTTGACCATCCTCTTTTGTCTTTGTAAGCAAACCCTTAGCTATCTGCACAGTCTTTTCGGCCATACCATTCGACTGAGGGTGGTACAGACTAGAGGTTGTATGGTGAAATTGAAACAAATGTGAAAATTCAGAAAAACAATTACTGCTAAATTGTGGCCCGTTGTCACTTACAAGTGTGTCTGGTATGCCATGTCGTGCAAATTGAGACTTCAAATTTCGCTTTTGGTGTTTGGGAGATGTGCCATTTCAAAATATCCAGAATAGTAATCAATCAAAATTAAATAATCTTTACCATTCCATTCAAACAAATCTGCACCAAGTTTTGCCCATGGCCTTGTTGGAACATCATGCGCCATCAGGGGTTCTTTGGTGTTTTGATTTCTGTATTTGTTACAAATCTCACATTTAGATATAAGATCTTCGATCTCAGCATTCATCTGAGGCCAGAAAAGAACATCCCTGGCCCTTCGTTTGCATTTTTCCATGCCAAAATGAGCACTATGAATTTGCGCAAGAATGTCACGCCTCATTTTAAGTGGAACGATAACTTTATCACCCCTGAATAGTATGTCGTCATTGAGAGTAATTTCATGCTTGTAGCTCCAATAAGGCCTTGCGCAGACTGGAAGTTCTGACCGTGTTTCAGGGCTAACCCTCTCCGATATATTTCACAAGAGTTTGCAAACTAATGTCCTCTACTGTGAGTTGTCTTAGTTTAATTAACTTATCATTTGACAAAGGAAGCATCTGAATCTGAGCTATTTCAAATTCTTTCTCTCCTAGATTATCAGCCATTTCAGCCAAGCTACACCTAGACAACGTGTCAGCTATGTATAATTCTTTAATTCTTTACCCGGTTTGTAATTAACTGACAAAGGGTACTTTTGAACTTTCAAAAGCATCTGTTGAAGCCTGTGGGGAGTTTGGTATAACGGTTTTGTAAATATCGCCTCTAAGGGCTTGTGATCGGTTTCGACTTTGACTGACTTTTGACCATATAAATATTCGTGGAACCTTTCACAACCGAATACAATCCCTAACATCTCCTTTTCGATTTGTGCGTAATTTTGTTAGCTTTGGTCATTGATTTTGATGCATAGGCTATTGGGGCGCCCTCTTGAAGTAGCACGGCTCCAAGCCCCTGACTACTTGCATCTACAGATATAGTAACCTCTTAATACGTCAAACAATTTCAGCACAGGTGTTTTTGTTATTTTCTCTTTTAGTTTTTGGAAACTCTTTTGTTTCGTTTCATCCCATTCCCATTGGACACCTTTTCCTAGTAGTGCCCGAAGGGGCGCACTTTCTATCGACAAATTGGGAATGAATTTTGCCACATAGGTAACCATCCCCATGAACCTCCGGAGGCTCTCCTTGTCATGTGGAGGCTCCATTTCACTTATCGCCCTTACCTTTTCTGGGTCTGGCTTCAGTCCATTAGAAGTTAACACATGTCCCAAATATGAAATTTGTGGCTTTCTTAATTGACATTTGTCCTTGTTTAACTTAACGTTTCTGTCTCTTGCCCGTTGCAACAATTGTTCCAATCGTTGGTCATGCTCAACGTCGTCTTTTCCCCACACAAGAATATCGTCGGCTACGATCTCAATGCCTTCCAGATCTTCAAACACCTGACTCATCACATCTTGGAAGACTTCTGGAGCAGAACAGATTCCAAATGGTAGGCGGTGGAACTTGTATCTCCCAAAAGGTGTGTTGAATGTGCACAGGTTGGTACTTTCCTCGTCAAGGTTTACTTGCCAGAACCCAGAGCTGGCGTCCAGCACAGAAAATACTTGGGCGTCAGGCATCCGCGAAATCACCTCTTCTATCGTGCGCATTGGGAAGTGTTCCCTTTGGATGGCTTTGTTCAAATCCCGCGGATCTATACAAATCCTAATTTTATTAGGCTTGATTACGGTGACCATGCTGTTCACCCATGCAGTAGGCTCGCAAACGCGTGAAATAACATTAATACGTTCCATCCGATTCAGTTCTTTGCATATCCTCTCCCGAAGGGCTACTGGGACCTTACGCGGTGGATGTATGACCGGGGCAATGGTGGGGTCGACGGTTATATGGTGTGTTACATCTGTAACTGATCCGAGTCCAGTAAATACATCTTTGTATTTCTCAAGGAGATCTAGCTCTGCCGTTGATTCTTCACTGTCTAACTCCTGAGTCTTAAATACTCTCTTGACCAATGACAGCTACTCACACGACGATAGTCCTAATAGAAAAGGAACTACTCCATCTACGACCAAAAAATTTATCACATGATACCGGTCTTTATATTCACAGGCTATGTCAACACAGCCAATCGTTTTGAGCTTTTGTCCTCCGTACGCGACTAGTTTAGCTTTTGATTTCTTCGGTGGTTCATTCGTTATCTGCTCGTAGATACTTTTACTAATCACATTACACTCTGCGCCTGTGTTAATTGTGAAGTTGACTAAACGTTCAATTAGAGACAGCTGAATCTCCCAGTTTTTGTCTGTTTTCGAGCCTTTTGCCTTTTCCACTTTTGTCATACCGATAAAAAATTGGCTGATCCATAACTTTGTTAAGGTTCCAGCAATCTCCTTCCTCCTCCCATTTGAAGGAGTTATAGATTTCTACAGCATCCTCCCCAGCAATGTGAAGTAGTGCTGAAGTTTAAACTTTATCTGTTTTAGCGCTTAGTCCACTAGCTTCCAGATATAGGAGCAACATCTGTCTCCATTTTCTCCAGTTTTCAGCCAGATTTCCTTGCAGACTTAATGAAATCGGTTGCTTTAACTGATCCATTTTGAAATGTCCACAATGGTGTTTACTTCTGACACCATGTAAACTTTTTAGATAATTAATAAATAACTATAATGTAATAATAACACAAGATAGGTTATTCCAGTTGTTGTGGCTCTGTATTCCATAGTAATAATGCTGTATGTCTGTATATAGTACTATAGTAAAACAATCTGTTATATAAGCTCATTTACTCTTAAATCCATATATGGGCATAGATAGGCTAGGGTGGTGGCTGGGGTCAGGGTAGGTATGTTACCTCCAGGCAGGACTGGCAGTGGTTGGTCTAAGCTGCAGGTTGCAGTACAATATGTTACAATAATCATTGGCATCAATCTCTATGATTGAAGGCAGTTGAATGTTGGTGTCCTTAGGTGGTAATGGATTAACTGAGTTAGACAAATGGCATTTCCTAATCTGATCTTGATGTCGTCTTACCACGTTACCATTTTCTAGCTTAACCTTAAATGAAATAGGTCCAGTCTTTTCAACGATGTGTCCAATAAGCCACTTTTGACCTCTGATCGCAAAGTTCTTAGCAAAAATTTTGTCACCATTCTCAAATGATCGATTGACACTCGACTTGTCATGTTGCCTCTTTTGCTGTTCCTGTTTTGCTTGTACTCTCTGATGTAAGTTTGGGTGGATCAGGTTCATACGAGAACGTAAGGAGCGATCCACTAACAATTGTGACGGAGAGTCTCCTGTCGTGGTTTGAGGGGTTATTCTGTATTTGAACAGAAATTGGGAGACTTTGTCCTGTAAGTTTCCCTCTCTCATTCTCTTTACCCCTTGTTTGACAGTTTGGACTGCTCGTTCAGCCAGTCCATTAGATGCCGGGTGATAGGGGGCAGTAGTAACATGTCGAATGCCATTCATTTCACAAAACGTTTTAAACTCTGAGCTTGTGAAACATGATCCATTATCACTAATTATCATTTCAGGTACTCCCAATTGTGAAAAAGTTTTACGCAAATTTTGTATGGTGGATTTGGTAGTTGAGTTATTCATTACATGAACTTCGATCCATTTTGAGTAAGCATCAACTATAACAAACAACATGTGTCCCATGAACGGTCCAGCAAAATCTATATGAATTCGAGACCATGGTCAATTGGGTTGTGGCCATGAATGTAATGGTGCTTTAGGGGGATTAGGTCTGCTTTCTTGACAGACCAGGCATTCTTTCACTAACTTTTCAATTTCACTATCCAAGTTAGGCCACCAAACAAATCCACGGGCAAAATTTTTCATGCGTGACCCTCCCACATGACAATCATGTAGTTCTTTCAATATTGGTTTACGGAGTAGAGGAGAGATTATCACTCTGTTGCCCCAGAGTAAGCATCCATCGTCTACGGACAATTCATTACGTCTTTGGTAATACGGTTTCAAGGCCTCATTACATTGCTCTGGCCAACCGTATTTTACATAACCCTATATTATAAGATAATGTTGGATCACGTCTTGTACTTTTGCGTACTTGACCTGATGTTACTGGGCATTTATCAAGAATATTCAGTGCAAGTACTATCTCTGGGGGTACTGGATTACTCTTGACCGTTTCTGGCAATGGAAGTCGACTCATTGCGTCAGCATTAGCATGTGTATCTGTTGGTTTGAATTTGAGATTGTATTCATACATAGCAAGAGTGAGCCCAACGCTGAATGCGCGCGGATGCATGCGACGGTATTGCGCGGCCCTCATTGAACAAACCAAGCAGCGGCTTGTGATCTGTGAACAGCATAAAATGTCGCCCATAAAGATACGAATGAAATTTCTTTACGCGAAACACACATGCTAAACCCTCTTTTTCAATTTGCACATAATTCTTTTCCGTGCTCAACAATGTGCGTGAAGCAAACCCAATCGGTTGCTCTGAGCCGTTTTCCATTTTGTGTGCTAACACAGCGCCAATCCCATAGGGGGATGCATCACATGACAATATTAATTCTGTTGTAGGATCATAATGACACAAAACTTGGGAAGACATGAGTAAGTCTTTAGAGTTCTCAAAGGCAGACTTTTTCGTTTGAGTCCATCTCCATTGAGTGTCCTTCCTCAACAAATCGTATAGTGCTTTAGGTAGAACAGCATTTGTGTACTCCCGTTTCTTGACTTTATAATTTCGAGGCATCTTGCTAGATGATCCTGTGGCAAACAGTAGAAATGAAAAATATATCTAATACAAGACTAACAAGTGATAATAACATTCTCGCAACCTTGTATTCTGAACAATATGAATGTCTGTAAAATGCTGTAAGCCATATGCTATTGTATACCAACCAGATATAATTATACCCATAGAAAATATAGGCCTAAGCTGATTATCATTCCATGGCTACAGTTACTTGTATATATGACAATGACAATGAAACTGTTTATTTCCAACACAAAAGATAAGTACATTTTAAACAAGAATTCATATACATATAATCAAATAATCATGGTATTATATTTATTTCAATGAAAACTACCAAAGATCTAATGTGTGGAAAAGGATAAAAACTGAAGTGCAATACTTATGAATTGTTTTCCTCCAAATATGTGTTGAAAAATATAGACAAAAGAATTAGTCAAGACAAGATAACATACCTAAAGTTACAAAAATAAAAATAAGAAAACAGAAAATTGAGGGAAAAAAAAGGAAAGATTGAGAGAAAAAAAGAAAGAAAAGAAAGAAAAGATTGGGCATTTATACATATTTTACATTAATGGAGATAATCAATTTGAACTATCAGTGGATAACAACATTTGTTTGTACATTTTCTTAAATAATGACTGGGTTCCATAGTTCTTCAGTTTATCATCAAATGAATTCCAGAGTTTAACACCAGAGATGGAGATGCACATCTGTTTTTTGGTTGTTCTTGCAAAAATTTTTTTAAAATTATAATTCTTGTGCCTTATATTATAAGTAGCACTAGATGCAAAAGAAAAATAGCTTTGTAGAGTGGGTGGTAATAACTTATGAAAAACCTTATACATGAATACACCAGTATAGAAATCAATTAGTTTGGGTACAGTTAAGATTTTAATTTGGTCAGAAGTATGAGCTAAATAATGTACATTACATATTATGCGAATGACCTTCTTTTGTTTTAAGAATAATGGAGTAATATTGGACTTATATGTGTGCCCCCATACTTCTATACAATAGTTCAGATATGGAAGAAAAATTGCACAATAAAAGGTATATAATGCCGCTTTGTTTTAAATATGACTTGCTTTACGTATGACTGCAATACTTTTAGAAAGTTTACTTGATAGATTCGATATGTGTTCTTTCCAACTCAGTTGATGGTCAATAAAAACACCAAGAAACTTTGTCACATAAACTCTATCAATTCTTACATCATCTATTGTAATTTTAGGATCAGCATCATACGAACAATTGGAAAAAATCATATAATTTGTTTTCTTTATATTAAGAGCTCCTTACTAACTTATCTGCTCAGGGTGTGGACATTCTCATGGGAACAAAAGATATTTGTGTCATCAGCAAACCGTACGAATTTGAGTAATGAAGAGATATTGCAAATGTCATTGATATACAAAATGAATAACTTGGGTCCAAGGATAGAGCCTTGTGGGACTCCACACACTACATTACAAGAATCAGATTCTTAATTATTGATATGAACATACTGTTTTCTATTTGATAAATAACTCTCTAACCAGTCATGAACTATTCCACGTATACCATAGTGTTCAAGTTTCTTTAGTAACAAATGATGATCTATAGTATCGAATGCCTTTTTTAAATCAATAAAAATTCCAATTGTTGATTTTTTACTATCAAGTGATGATGTAATTTCTTCACTTAATTCTAATAATGCCATAGATGTGGAATGTCCCGACCTGAAACCATATTGGTTCTCAGTAAGGAGATCAAATTTTGAAATAAAGTCATTAAGTCTGCTATCAAACAGTTTCTCAAGTATTTTAGAGAATTGTGATAATAGTGATACAGGCCTGTAATTTGTATAAACATTCTTATCACCTGACTTAAAGATTGGAATTACTTTGGCTACTTTCATGCCATCAGGAAAATTACCAGCAGAAAATGATTTGTTGCATATAAAAGTGAAAGGTTGAACTATGTATGGATAATACTTTTAACAACTGACATACTTAAATCATTACAATCAACTGAGGTTTTATTACTTAAATTTCTAACAATATTCAATATCTCTCTCTCAGTTGTATCTACTAGAAACATAGAGTGTGTGTTTTTATCATGCAGATAATCATTAATAGAGCTGTTATTGTGTTCAGGAATTGAAGCAGCTAAATCAGATCCAATATTTGTAAAGAACTTGTTGAAACCATCTGCAATGCATTTACCATTAACCTCTCTATTGTTATCTACAAAAGTATCAGGGTACATGCTCTTGGTCTTAGGATTTTTATTAATACACCATTTAACACCTTGCATGTTTCCTTAATATTGTTCTTATGGCTTTCTAAAAGTTTAGAGTAGTACTCCCTTTTACAAAAACTTAAAACAGATGTCAACTTATTTTTATACAGCTTGTACCTTTTTTCAATTTCTATAGTTCTTGTTTTCAGAAATATCAAATAAAGACGATTTTTCTTTTTGCAAGCATTCTTCAACCCTTTTGTAACCCGCTTATTGTCATTTCTTTTCTTGACAGAAATTTCCCTTACTGGACAACATTCATCATACAACTTAGTTAAAATGTTAATGAATTTATCATAAGATTTGTGTACATCAGCAGCTGCATAAACCGGATCCCAGTTCTCTTGATTTAACTTGTGCTGAAACAAACTTAAAGATGAATCATCTTTTTTCCTAATAAATATAAATTCCTCATTTATTCTGTTTATGTCATTATTGTTTATAGATTCGAGTGGGTCTAGTAATTAATGGATAAAGACCCAAGCTAAACATTACATCTAAGAAGTCTTTAGTGCCCTTGTGGTTATCATAATCAAAGAGGTTTATATTAAAGTCACCACATAAGTACATATCCACCCTTTTATTCCTATACATCTTTTCAATAGCTTCAGTCAATACCTCAATATCTGACCCAGGTTGTCTATATAGACAACTTACCACAACATTGAGTTCAACTGATACACATTCCAGTGCCTCATTAATTGTAATACACATCTTATCAATAACCTTGTACTTTATGCTGTTTTTAACATAAATAGCTACTCCTCCCCCTCTTTTAATGTTACGATCTATATGGCACATGTCATACCCCATAATATTATATAAATCAGGATTT
>KN885540.1:0-17255 GCA_000934455.1 Apostichopus parvimensis | reverse complement strand
CATTGTGAAATTCAGAACTACATTCAGCCTCAAGAGTAAACAGTGTGAGAAACTTTAACATCAGACCTGTGGTCATTATAATCAGTTAGATATTGTCATAACATGTTTGCAAAAGACATGTTAAGTCAGAAATCCAACCGACTTGGGTATTGCATTCTGTCTTTTGGCATGGGACGCTATAGCCAATGATTGTTGATAAGTCAGAAGTCCAACCGACTTGGTATTGCATTGTCTTTAGGCATGGGACGCTATAGCCAATGATTGTTCTTTTATTGCAATGTTTGACATGAATTTTTTTTATATCAATGTTTTGATACCAAATGTTATTACAAACAAGTGCTCCTGTTAACATATCCGATCCTGGTACAGGTTTTCCAACAGATATATATGCTGATGAGTGACTGCTGAAAAATTGTACTAAGTTTTTGAGAGAACGGAACGGACATAAATCTATACAGAGTGATTGTGGCCAGAAAGTTTCATGTAAGCAAAGGAAATGTTTAGTTTTCCTTATTTATACAAGCCATTAAAATAAAACCCTGCTTCTTATACCCAAGCTAGGGATTCATGGCCTGTTTGTTGTTTTTAAAAAAAAAAATGGGAGAGGAGAAAAAGGACTGAATATTATTATCATGTATTTCAAATATAATAATAGCTTATAACCATGAAGTAATGATTTATTATCATCCTGCATGGAAAGGGAAAAAAAGATTTCTGTTTCCTGAGCAGATAACAGAACCAATCAGTTAATTTTATCTGAGCAGGAAGAACACGTGAGTAATCCATCCAACAAAATTTGAACAGTTGGTTTTTTTTTCTTGCTTGAATTCACTTTACTCCATTCAACCAAAAAATGCCAGTTCTTCATCTCAAATGAAGAAACACTTTGGGCGAAACAATGGATCTCTCGAGCCACATCGTTAAGAGATTTGTAAAAAGGTATCACACAACATCAAAAACTGAATGACCACAGCACACCTTTGGCCACAAAAACAGTTTAATTTAATGGTGGCACACCTTTGGCCAGGAAGCCAGAAAGCATGATTCTTTCAAAACCTACCTGAAGAAAAAAAAAAAATAAAAAATTCAGCAAGTTTGGTTTGAATAATACTTTGAATTTTGCTTATCGTGTGAATATCTATTCATTCAACATGAAAAATATCTCGGTAATACGTACACATGAAATAAACATTTATTTCCTTTATACCCACTTTTGAGATCTGTTTTGTCACATTTTGTAACATCCATCTATGAACTATTAAAAGTATAAAAAAAACTAAAAAGAAAGTTGTCACATTGTTTAAATCATTTTTGGAGGTTTTTTGTGTTTATGTTCTCCCTTTATGTGCAACCAAGTCAAAACATATACAGAGAAGGAATACAATCTATGATTTTTGTTTTCAGTTGTATAGTTACATCGTCATCATATCAATTCTGCTTCCAAGTCCACCCATATTGTCACAAATATTCTGTGACTAACTGATGTCACCAAGAAATGGTACACAGGGATTAATTGCTCATTTTGTAATGCAACTATACAATCCAAAGTCAGTTTAAATGGTTGGGTTTACACCAAAGAGGGGAGGGTTGGGGGGGGGGGGAGATTCACAAAACAGGACTGAATTGTGTTAATAAATATATTGTATGATTTACACCCTCATTATTGACTCAAATTGTTCAATTCCCCCTCCTTACCCCTCCTCCTCCCTCCCCCCCCCCCCTCACTCCTTCTAATTACTGTGGATTCATAAAAAAGGGTGAATACATACACATTTGAGGCATGGTTAGATGCATAAGTCTTAAGGTCTTAAGGTATAATCATCTTTATTTTCTTACCAAAGCAAACTTACATTGTTAGCTCGCTAATAGAGCATGTTGAATTTCAGATGTATAACAAAAGTTTTAGTATTATTATACACATTTAGCAGAGAGACTCTAATACTCATACTTTTAACGTTTTGTTTCCAAGTTCACTAAGCCCATGAAATCCCAAGCAGAGGCCTGTGACTAATATGTCAATGTCATAATAGGCTAAACAAAGATAACATTCACTGTCACAAATATTCCTCACATTTCACTGATTATTTTTGCTGCTGTATATGACAGCATATTTTCTGTGTGTTGGTTTGTAATGATCTCTTTCTAGAATTTGACATTATCTACTCTGTGATGGCCCTTGTCATCACTCTTGAGCTGAACATTGTGTCACGAAGATCTCTGACATATACTAAAACCATGATAGCTGGATTTATGTGTCCCCTTTAAAGGGTGTCAAGACTCGCACAAAAAGAAACGTCTAATGCCGGTAATCTGACCTAGTTTCGAATAAGGGTGTAACAGAAGTGTTGGACACCACCATCGATCCCAGAAAATACGCACAGAGCTTGCTACCTTCGGTAATTAGACACTAGTGTACAGTCAGTACATACAGCTTTGGTCAATACCCACAGCACAGTGTACAAATGATACAGCGATGGACATCTCAGGTCCAGCTAAAGATAACACGGTATCACTTTTCATTACTGTCTGCATTTTGTAGCGACAAGCAGAAAACTTCACTTGCAAGCAACAGAAAGTTAACTTTTTCAGAGCGCGGCACACGGTTTGGGGCAAGTCTTCAATGCCTTAGGTTTAGTTTAGGTTTGTATAGGCTTGTAGGCATTGCCACTCCTGGCCGCATCCCACATCTGTTAGTAATGGCTATACATAATGGTGCACTTTAAAGAGGTTAATTACCCAATGCTGCTCATCCAATCAAAGGCAACAGAGGTTCTTATTGCCTGCCACTCCAGCTGTTTATTATAAGCACCTTACAGACGTCAAGCACATGTATTATGATAAAATGAACACTATTAGGTATCAAGTCTTACTGTTACAAGCTTATACAATGTACTTGTATAATGATTACACATATAATCTCAAGAGCTTTACATTTCAGGTCAAACTTAGGTTCTCTGCCCTTATTACTGTGTATGACTTTATAGCATAGCAACACACTATGCACTTATTGACCTTATTACACTCCTGAGTTTAACTTTGTGTTCAGGAGTTTACAGAGGAAATTTTTACATCACACTGATTTGTAAGAAAGAGCAAATTGAAACCAGAACTCTCCACACCCCCTCCTCCAGCCCCCTTTGAGCATTCAGAAAATGTTTTGCAATAAGAACCTTTGTAAAATCCATCACAAACACAACAGTAGAAGCAGCCATCTACACAACAGTTTTGTAGCACAAAAAGAGAGCTTACAGGCCAAACCCCCCCCCCCCCCAAAAAAAAACAGAGCAAAATGAAGACACAAAGAAAGAGCTAAAGATACATCTGAAAAGAAAAAAATCTCTTTTAAGGCAGTTTCTACTAAATATATTTCAGATGTTTAAAAACAAACAAACACTGTAAGCCTTAGTCGTGGACTCTATTATTAAAGGAGATGTGAAATCCCAATCGTAACGATTGGACAGGCTGTGACAGCAACGCTTAGAATGAATTACCCACAATGCCATATTAAAACAATCCCACAAGAAACCAATGTTGAGTCTTATCTTAAGATCTGTCGACGTGTCAATTTTATTTTACGATCAAGAATGAAGTCTTTTTTAGGTAGGGTGTAAGCAATGACATCACAGAACCTCTTCTACTTTGAATATTATGGTCCCTACATTCACTGCAGAATATTCTTTAACATATCCTAGTATAAATGTTGATGGTAAAAATATCGGGGGATTTTCAACCCTCTTAAACTTTGCACATTTACAGATTTGTAGTCCTTTAAATAGATAGAATGATACACCTTCCCCCCTCCTCCTCCCCTGTACATCTGCCCCTCCTCCCACCCCTCCCCTTCCCCTCAATTTTGTTATTGAAGGGAAGTTACTCATTCCAAGCATGTTAATAGTTCCACATACACTACAGAGAAGCGGAGGGTTTTAACCGAAATAACATCTTCATCACCGACACTTATCTTAGACACAGAACAAGTTTTCTCTTGTTCCAGAACTTTACTGCAGAGAGTTATGAACAGAATACACACAGATTTTCAAATAACAAGATCTCAAATTTAATGTAGAAATTGACATGACAGAAGATATTTTCTTTGGGGGAGAGGGGAGGGGGGGGTTGGAAAACATGATTCCCAGGGTTTTCTATTGGACGATCTGGCAGGCAGAAGGTGACTGGGTGGGGCCTGGGGTGGGGTCTGGGGAAGGGTTTGAGGGAAGTGAGGGTACAAATCACACAAGCCTTTTCAAAGCACATCTTTCCCTCAGGCATTGAAACATTCCACTACA
Source organism: Apostichopus parvimensis (assembly GCA_000934455.1). Lineage (NCBI taxonomy): Eukaryota > Metazoa > Echinodermata > Holothuroidea > Aspidochirotida > Stichopodidae > Apostichopus > Apostichopus parvimensis. The sequence continues at coordinate 12,969 of KN885540.1, read as the reverse complement.
GGTGTTTGGAGGGTCACATTTGTGATTTTGTTTTACCAGCCTGTTTAAGCCATTCTACCTGCTGCCTATTGACTTCACCATCCCCTCTCCTATCAAAACCACCTTCTTGGATTGTTAACTCATTTTGAACAGAATCGTATGTGTACTACAACATGATCTGGCCCTAGTTATCAAACTGTCCAGTATGTATGTGAATATGTATGTATGTGTATGTATTTTAGATCCTCCTGCAAGCAGGAACTCGCGAAGAAGCCATCATTGGCTTATCAAAGCCCCAAGCTGACCGAAGTCAGTCTCTTACATTCATATTTAACGTCCATGATTATGAATTGTTAATTGTCAACAACTCTGTAACTGGACGACATACATTAATCTGGGAGTGACTCGAACCGGGGACCTTATGATTGAAAGGCACCAGCGTTAACCACTGAGCTAACACTCCATAAGTGGAGTGTGCAATGACCTTCTGAGCACATTCAATATAGCACCGTCATATAGATATTGGGCACAGAAATCTCTGTTCTTTCATACAGGCAACCAAAATAAAATAGAGACAGGGAAATAAAGACGACAGAATAACCGATAATTTATAATTATTAAAACTATATAAATACTCTACAGTGATATTATTGCATTGACTAATTCATTGAAAACTTTTTAAGATGCAGTTTGTAATCAATTAAATAAATTTAATCAATTTACATTTCACATTAAATATTAAAAACTGTATGTGAGATGCCATAATTTGAAGAAACAAGGAAGAATGAATGACCACAACAACTGCCTTTACATATAGTGTACGATGTATCCTTCATAATACCTAGACCACCTATCTGCTTGGTTATTTTTTGTCCCCTTTCTTGATTCACTGATCAATAAGTACAGTCAAACTACAGGTTTGTGTCTGTAGAATCGTTAAGTACTACCGTATCAACTCTACCTTCACCGTTTCGCCCCGTTCGGCAAACTCTTCTCCTTGTTAATTAATAGTCCTTCCCCCGAACTTCATTTCGATATTGCAATTCCAGCTATCAACCACCTATCAACCACCCCGAGGCAATCTTCGTCATCGTGGCAGTGCCGGTGTCAGCTGTGAGTCCGGGGGTCGTGGATGCCCGAGACGGTTCCTTCATATTATGCCCTCTATGAACGATGTGTCCTGATGAAGAATCAACGTACGGAGGAACGACATCTCCTTACGGGTGTTCTCGAAGATGATGTGCGGATTTTCTGAATCACAGCGAAGGATGTCCGGCGCCATCACCATAGCGAGATTGCTGACGTCCATTTTGGTAGTAGAGATGGTTTCGTCCTTCACAAAACCCTAACAAAGCCAAATAGAAAAGAAAGAGAGTTGAGATAGGTCTTCATTGAGTATACACGTAAGGACAAACAGATTAGATTATTTGTGAGAAAACAGTATATGATTGGTAGCTAACTAATGGTAGTGTATGACAGCACCTTTAAATATATTTTCCCAAAATATATTTTGGTTTTGGTTTTAATCTTTGGCAAAGTATAATCAACCAATGGTTAGCCCATAAAATAACACAACCTGTTGGGTTATACCAGGAAATCCAGAGAAATGGATGTTGAACCCAACAACTATTCGATGGTAAGTTGAAGAATATGTATGGAGAACAACTATGTGTTTGTATGTTGAGGAATACAAGGTATGTATGGAGAACAACTATGGGTTGGTATGTTGAAGAATACATGGTATGTATGGAGAACAATTATGGGTTGGTATGTTGAAGAATACAAGGTATGTATGAAGAACAACTATGGGTTGGTATGTTAAGGAATACAAGGTATGTATGGAGAACAACTATGTGTTTGTGTGTTGAAGAACACAAGGTATGTATGGAGAACAACTATGGGTTGGTATGTTGAAGAATACAAGGTATGTTTGGAGAACAACTATGGGTTTGTATGTTGAAGAATACAAGGTATGTATGGAGAACAACTATGGGTTGGTATGTTGAAGAATACAAGGTATGTATGAAGAACAACTATGGGTTGGTATGTTAAGGAATAAAAGGTATGTATGGAGAACAACTATGGGTTTGTATGTTGAATACATGGTATGTATGGAGAACAACTATGTGTTTGTATGTTGAAGAATACAAGGTATGTATGGAGAACAGGTATGGGTTGGTATGTTGAAGAATACAAGGTATGTATGGAGAACAACTATGGCTTTGTATGTGAAGAATACAAGGTATGTATGGAGAACAACTGTGAGTTGGTATGTTGAGGAATACAAGGTTTGTATGAAGAGTACTAACATGTTTGTATTTAGGAAGAATACATGGTAGATATTGGGGAACATTGCACAAACCTGTAGAAATTTAATAAAATGGCAGAGCGTCAGTCTGTTCATCTCTGGCAGCTCATCAATGACTTGTTGGGCCTCATCTATGTTCTCGCAGTGCTCAATGCAACGGTCATAAAACTCCATCGGTATGAGAGGCTGGTACAGTTCACGATACCAGAACTTAAGTAGGGAGGCTGGCACATGGGGATCAACGCACTGGAGAGGAAGCCACTGGTCGCACCGTAACTTGAGAGAATTGACTTCATCGATGTCTCCAGACACTCTGTTGAGAGAGAACGCACAAGAACCAAGTCAATATAGCACTGATTTGTAACTTATGACAACAGTATTTCAATGGTCAAGTTGTCAGCAAAGTACACTAACAATGGATAGTCAGATCTGTGCCCCTCACCCCTGCCCCCATCCCCCCCAGCAAGGAAACAAGAACTGGATGTGCTGGATACCGGTGGCTATGTTGGAGTAACCAATGTAAATTGTTACAGAATAGTCAGGCAAATAAATAGATGGATATGTATATTTGTATCTATACATGTGTAGATGTATATCTATTGTGAACATCGTTACAGCTGTGTATGATTGGGATCATTGGCCGTGGTTATCTCGACTATAGTTGTTTCATACGCTGGTAGATTTATGAGCACCGCTTACGATAGTTGAACAGAACCTCAAATGTTTAACCGGCATCATCGTTATTACTAGAGTCGTTCAAAATTCCAAATAAAACTTGAAGGACTATATATTTACACTACATATAAATGAGCTTCTACACATTCATGAAGAAATCCTTCCCCCCCCCCCCTTCCTCTTTTCTTTTGTCCTTGAGACCAGTTTAGCGAATGACTTAGTGGCTTTTCCTTGTTTGTCATCTGATAAAGTCAGGATTCCTCCCAGAGGTTTGCTCTTTCATGGTCTTCCTTGAGTGAGTAACATTTCTTGAATTTATTCTCCTTATTTTTTACTCTTTACTGCGAACGAACTAGACTTAGACCGCTGTTGGTATAGCTACAAAAATACGCATCTTAGCGATCGCGACACCTCCGTCAGAGATTTGAATTTTTTTCAATGAAATGCGGGTAGGAAAAAAAAAAGGGTTTTTGAGCCAGATTCAGTTTTTTTTCTAGAAAACACGGGTTTGGGGTTTCAACGAAACCGTGCAAGCTTACTTCCTTGAGTGAGTAACCTACAGGCTACATTGTCATGATTCGCAAAAGGTCAACGTACCTAAATATCCCTTCGGTCTTCTCCGCACCTAGCCGCAGTATTTCCTCTGTCAAGGCAACCACGATCCAGGGCAGCTTACGGTCAGGGAACCGTGTCTCCTGTAAGGCCATAACGTCCTCCAACATCTCGCCAAACATTGAAGGACTGCAGATAGAATCCTTAGGAAAGAGAACAGGACATATTAACTCTCTATCTATTATATATTAAATCAAAAGTTGATATTGTATACATTAACTCTGAGAGCGTGGTGGCCAACTGGCTAAGGCGTCGGACTCGTGATCCAAGGATTGCTGGTTCGATTCATGCCTAGTTCATTACGTTGTGTCCTTGGGCAAGACGCTTTATCTCAATTGCCTCTCTCCACCCAGGGGTTAAATGGGTACCTGTGAGGTAACTTGTCATTGGGCGCAGTATATAACTGCTGCCGACTGGAGGGATTGTCTCTGGGACAGGTTATCATTGACCAGGGGTAATATAACGCTGGCATAAAGCGCTATATAAAAAGCAAATATTATTATTATTATATCATCGGTGACCATTGAATATTCAGTAGAAGTCCTACAGATGGGTTCTAAAAGGTGTACAAGAACATATGTACACTGTTGCTCTGACATGTTACGAGATGGAATGATGACAGGGGTACTCCTGAAGAGGGGACAAACTTCAAATTTGCTGCGATGGGTGACTTTACGGAGGGAGATTTCAGCAATGTACAGGCATGAGATTTTTCCGCGAATTCGCCGAATATCCGCGATTTCTTTTCTACCTCGGGGGAAAAAAACTATTATCCTCACACACTGTAGCATAGGCAAACTGGAGCCTATACCGCAATTTTTGCAAAGTTCCGTGATTTTTTTTACCCCAGGCTCATCCCTGAATGTAATAGTGACAATTGGTTGATTCCTAATGGAGGACAGACATCATATTTTACACTGTATTTACAGTGTGTGGCAAAAAGGTTAAAAACTTCAGTTGCTATGTTGAAGGACTACAGATCCCTTCAATGCAAAAAAAACCAAAACTTGTCTTGTATGTTAACTTACTATATCTTGTAAAAACTGAAGGTTCAAAGGCAAAAAATGTCCTGGCACTATGACCCCAAACATTAACCAAATCATATCACTTGTGCATCCATACACAACATACTTATCTTTCCTTATATTAAACTAATATTGCGATTTGTTGCATGGAGTTCATCACTTGTTTGCAAGAAAAGACGTTCAAAATTCATAAAATCATAAAATCCCGTCGGTTTCTTGATCGATCATTTGGTGCTGGTCTGTGTTGGTTCAGCTAGCCAAGATTGATTGACTTCACACTGTTGCATACACCAGCCTCTACAAACTTACTATCTGTATGCTTCAGTGACCAGACAACAAGCAAAGGTCGTCAAGGGGGAAGGGGAGGCCTCAATGTTTCCTTCACTGATTACAGTTTTTTTTCTTACCATTCTCTAGAATTGTTTTCTAGGTCAACTGCAAGTTACAGATGGTTTGGAGGCCAAAAATAAACCAGGAATTGTGTTTCACTTCGTACCGTCCTTAAAAGCGGCTTTATGTGTGTGGGAGAAGTAACTTTTGTGTATTTCTGTTCAAGCCACGTAATGATATTCACACTCCGTATTTATTTATTTATTCATCTTTTTCATATTTTATACTTCCTCGCCTCGTCTTTTGTTAATCTTCAAGGTAGAAATTTCTGCTTGAGAAACTTTATAAATTTGGAAACTTGATATGAAAGCGTAATGTTAAAGTTGAACTGGTCTTGATTATGAGTGAATCTTTCTCCTTGCAGCCGCCTTTGGATGTTAACTTTGATGGATAACTAATTCCCTGGGTACAATATTTACATTCTTCATTGAAATAGTTTCAATCGATATAATATACCAACCAGTCAAAAATATTGAAGTTCTCTAATTTGGTGTTTAGATCTGGTTTAGTGATGATATCAAAAAAATTATGTCAGATATCGCAACGACTTTAGTCAGATAGCCATCAAAATGCGATCTAATTTTAAGTAACGTAAAGGAAAAGCTTTTTTTTAGAAGCCGGTGTTTTAACCATAATCATGATGACTGTTAAATTGACCTGTTATTCTGCTTCCTCACATCTTGGGATTCATCATAATAAAAGTATGTAATACCTGCCTGGACTAATCTAAGGAGATTACATAGATTAATCCAAGGAGATTAGTATGCAGTGACATACAAGACTTACCCTAGCTTGCTGAATTTCATCTTGGGATATTAACTTTGTCCCTTTCCTTGCACCAAGCTTGGAAGATCTTTCCAATCTCTTCAGGCAATAATCAGCATAATCCTTAACTGGTACCTGTGGAAATTACAGAGTATATGTTACACAGACATGACCCAGGTCACAGTGGAATCTCAAAAACCAATAATAATTAGAATATAGTAGAGTAGCGTATATGAGGAGTATAGTATAGTAGTGTAAGACATTGTACTATAACAGAGTATACTTTAAGTATGGGGTATAGCTAAGTACAATTTAGTACAGCATAATTTATGATACAGCATAGTATAACATAGTATAGCATAGTTTAATAGATAGAATAATATAGTATAGAGTAGAGAATAATGTCATACAGGATAATATAAAAATATAAAATAGTAGAGCATACTGCATAGTATAACATATAGTGTAGTATCATGTAGTACAGTTGCATATGGTACAGAGTAATTGAGTAATTACTCTACTAATATAATATAGTAGAGCATAACATATCATCACAAGCATAACGTAGCATTTACTGTACATACCAATACAAAAGTATAGCATTAGGTACATAACATGTTATATTGTACAAGAATACAGCATGTAACAACATATTGTACAGTATAGAGTATGGCATTGTGTAAATTGTATAGTATAGAGATTAATATAGTAGAGAGTGTAGAGGTTAATATAGGTAGAGCATAGCATAGTATAATTCAGTACATCACAGTATGGTAATGTGTACAGTAGTGTCAAATACACACCACTAGGATAGAGTACAGCCGATTCTGAATTACACCTTCAGTAGTAAATGCTCTTTTTTTTACACATCGATAGAACGTCGTCGTCGATACTAATCGCCCCTTTAGACAACTTTGAAAATAAGGTTACTTCCAAGGAAGACATCGAGAAAAAATGATAAAAAAACAGACCCAAACAAACTTACTTTTCTGAGGTCGTATTCTCCATCGATGTGCTTGCGGATGTAATTATCGAGGTAGGTGAAGAAAGTCTGAGTGGGGGGAAAGAAATTCAGCGATATACTCAGCAGCTCCCAGCCAGCTCTCAGACTATCCCTGTTGTTGAAATCAACCAAAGTGAGAGAGGAGAAAAAAATAAACTGGTGTCATCTTATACATCATGGAACCGTGATTTACTATTAAAAGTAGTTTCTTGTCGTCTATATAATTCTATGCAGCTGCGGGTTATAGCTACACAATACCATGCATAGTACAATGCTACTATGAAGCTACAGTTTTGAACTTACTAAAAGAAGTTTTCTGTTGTCTAAATAATTCTACGCAGCTACAGTTTATAGCTACACGATACCATGCTTCATAGTACTATGCTACTATGAAGCTGCAGTTTTGAACTTACTCAAAGAAGTTTTCTGTCGTCTAAATAATTCTACGCAGCTACGGTTTATAGCTACACAATACCATGCAAACCACTATGCTATTAAGGAGCTACGGCTTTGAACTTACTCAAAGAAGTTTTCCGTCGTCTGCCGGCACAGCTGCATGTAGATCTCGTCTCTCAAGGGGACCAAACTCCATCCTTTGGTGATCATTTCCAGACAGACGCTGTCCCTGGTACATCCTTTCAATTGCCTGTCACCCATGTACCCTTGAATCAGTGTGTACAGTCAAGGAAAACTCAAGTAAAGGGTGTGAAGACTCGGGCAAAAAGAAAAGTCTAATGCCGGTAATCTGGCCTAGTTTCGAATGAGGTGTAACAGAAGTGTTATAGACACCACCATCGATCCCAGAAAATACACACACAGCTTGCCACTGTCGGTAATTCGACACTAGTGTACAGTCAGTACATACAGCTGCGGTCAATACCCACAGCACAGTATACAAACGATACAGCGATGGACATCTCTGGTGCAGCTCAAGATAACAAGGTATCACGTTTCATTACTGTCTGCATTTTGTAGCGACACGCACAAAACATCACTTGCAAGCAACAGAAAGTTAACTTTTTCAGATGGTCGCACACGGTTTGGGGCGAGTCTTCAATGCCTTTTTTAATCAGTTACAATAGAAATACCTTTGCTCTCCCTTTTGTATTTATGCTAAACAAGACATCTTTATTCACAGTTGACAATGCCGTGTGGAACAAGTTGACCAGCACGTAATGGACTGGAGCTCTATTTCTCTTCTTTCCTAAAATTATTCTTGTAATTCTATAAATTTACAAACATTAACTGGGACTTAAAATTACCAAAACATACATGCATGCACACACACACACAAAATACACATCAACCTGACATAGATATCTTGTACTATTGGCATTCTTTAGCCTTTGTCCCGCTAGCTCAGTAAAATAAAAAAGGATATATTTGAATTTATAAAGCGTTTATGTCAGTTCTTCATGAGAACTTATCAATTGCCAGTTTAGAGACTCTATCTCAACTTTTATTTTGATTCCCTCCACAAATTATTCACAACTTTGTACCACACATAGATATTTACATATACATACATGCATTCACACACACACACAAAATACACATCAACCTGACATAGATATCTTGTACTGTTGGCGTTCTTTAGCCTTTGTCCCCGCTAGCTCAGTAAAATCAGAAAAGGATATATTTGAATGTCTCCACCGCTTCTTTCTTGACTGCTTTATCACCGGTTATCAACATCGGTTTCTTGATTGGTTCCTGCAAGAACAAACAGACCCTCTTAATTAAATACCAGGAAGCAATTGTTCGTGCAACAACATCCATCTATTTCCAATCACAAAAAAAAAAAAAAAAAAATATATATATTTCCAATCACGTTGGTATCGGAATATATTTCGCTGGATCTAACATAACAAGTGGATCAGTTTTCATTTTTATCGCCACAGTCCCCACAAAACTAAGTTTGTTTTAACTTCCTTGAATTGATATCTTTAACATGTATTAAAAGGTCATTTCAGTACATAACAAAATGATCAAACTTTTTGTTTTGAAAGTTCCTTCCTGAAGGTTGCTGGCCCCTGAAAATCATTCCCAGATGTTTTTTTAAAAAAAAAAAATTCCCATCTCATTTATTGACTCATTTGTTACTTATACAAATCAACATGATAATTTTGTGTGTTCTTTAGTATTACAATACAACTCAATCATTGCCTACCAATTTATTATTTTCTTTAGTTTCTTTAGTTTCAATAGTACATAACAATATCAATACATACAGTGCAACCGCAGAGACAAAACGTACAATAATACTATTCAAATATAACGATCGCGACTTGCACAACGTTGAGAAGCAAAACATTGCGAAGAAGAAATACTAAACAGGAAACCAAACAAGCAATGAGACCCTATAAAAAGAGCGCTAATTGCATGTAACGTATTGGGTATTCCAGATGAGAATAATGAAATGAGATGGATTTAAGTGCAACATGGTTGATTTATCACCTGAACTAGAGGGTGCATCCTGATATTACGGGATGCTACACTGCAACTTAAATCCTTCATACTTATAGCAGTTTTAAATTCTTGAAGAGAGATCGGAGGATTAGGCTTATTCTTACATAGATAATATTCAATTTGTAAGTAGAACTTAAATTTAGAGAGGAACTCTATACCCTTGAATCCCAGATGTTGTCAAGTACTAAATAAGACATCAAACTGTCTTAGTTTAGAAGTATGATTGTGTGTGCACTTGTTTTGTATTCTGACTGAGGAATTTAACAAAGGAATGCCAAGTCCTCAGATGTCATCTCAAAAGAATCACTATGTCCCCACAAGAATTCTATTGTTCAGGGATATTGTTTAAAGGGTGTGAAGACTAGCACAAAAAGAAACTCTAAAGCCGGTAATCTGACCTAGTTTCGAATGAGGTGTAACAGAAGTGTTAAACACCACCATCGATCCCAGATAATACACACACAGCTTGCTACCGTCGGTAATTAGACACTAGTGTACAGTCAGTACATACAGCTGCGGTCGATACCCACATCACAGTGTACAAACGATACAGCGATGGACATCTCAGGTCTAGCTAAAGATGACAAGGTATCACGTTTCATTACTGTCTGCATTTTGTAGCGACAAGAGAAAAAACCTCACTTGCAAGCAACGAAAAGTTAACTTTTTAAAGATGGCGGCACGCAGTTTGGGGCGAGTCTTCAATGCCTTTAATCCACAGAAAACTACACTACGTGACACTGTGGGAAGCTATATCAGATATCACCCAGCCCTGTATTACTGTTATGCACCAGTCATTTGGCACAACTCTTGTTTATTTTTCAGAAAAGCAGAATAACATCACAGGAGACGTCTATAGGCGACTATCAGATGTGACCGGTATTAGTGTCTTCACGAAATATCAATCTCCTCTCGTGTCGACTTGTTTATTTTCTCACCCACACAGAAGCAAGCAGTACTGCATGAGGCTGTATCAGATGTGACTAGTTCAAATAATAACTGTACATAGGACAACAGGCCACTCCGCACCGGTCTGCATATATTTATTATTCATTGAATAGTATTGCAGCACAGCGGGAGACATCTACGGGAAATGATCAGATGTGACCAGGAACATTAATTAATATTAACGATAACAGTCCACTACGCCGCAACGTTTATTTTTGCATATATGCGGAACTACGACTACAGAACTACGAGTGTCTGGCCGACCGTGGGAAGCTATCAATTACGACGACCAGTAGATTTAAATCGGTTAGGGTGAGAGTGGCTAATTGCAGCGATTGCTTTCACTTCTCGAGAAGTGAATCAGAACCGATAATAAGATACTGTGAGGATGGAAGGTATCCGATATGACCCTTGTATATTATTATCTGTTACTACTTTTATTTGTTTACTACATTTAGGGTTCTATTTATTATTGTTTAGTATTGGGTGTTTATTACTATCTGTTTTAGGCATTTACAATAATTGTCTTACTGTACTATAGTTTCTCATACTTATTTATATTTAACCATTGACTATGATTTAATCTATTTTACTATTTACATACTTCTTCTGAATTTGTTTTGGACTATATGCGTTTTGGGCTTTTTTATTTTAATTTCTTTTTATATATTTTTTATTATCGTTTAGTACGGGTGTTTTTAATATTGTTGCTTTAGGCTTTTAAATTTTATGCCTTATTGGTTCTATATATTTAATATTTTAGGTTTTTGTTACTATTTGTTTTTAGGTCTTACATTTGTAAACGCTTGAGCAGCTTTGCTGATTATGCGCTATATAAATATCACTTATTATTATTATTATTACCAGCCGCTTCCATTACTCTTGATTGAGAGTAAATTGTTTGCCCGGACATTAAAGGCAGTCTATCCTCTACAGATTGTTTTTTGTTTGTTTTATGCCGTGTTCTTAACGAGGCCTCAATGTCCTCTCAAGGAACTCCGATGAAGATAAGCATTGCAACTGGACTTTGCCTTCCATTCTTTCTCAGTTATTTTCTTCTTTTTCAAGATATTGCCCAACTTTTTGGAGTCATCTTTCATGCTTCACAGCTAGCATGTTATTTCTCCAATGAAACCACACATGTATGGGACACGGATCTGTTTAGAGAGATGTGTGGCCCTGGAAATGATCACCACCACCAATCCCCCAAACCCCAACAAAGTTTTCATAGCCATAGTTTTTCCCCTACACCCCGCGAGTCCGGCGTTGAATTTTCGGACCAATTAATATTACGATTTCCCCCGTTTCAAAATGGTCTACACTGAGAGGATATACCTCAAAGGTCATGACCTTTATGACTAAACATTATGACCCTCAGAGGCTGATGCTTTGATTGTCACAGTCAGTCTCCAATTGACTAATAACAATATCTCCGTCAATTCAAACCTATTTAAAATGAAGCCCTCCTCCCCTCCATTAATCTGGATTGGGCAAAACTTTGTCCACAATAATATCATTGACAGAAAATACTAAGAAAAACTGTTTTTATATTGCCTAAATTTTGCCCGTATTATTTAAACTAATCATTGATCCTTGATGCTGGAAATTGATTTCCTCCCGTTCCTAATTAATCTGGTAATCATCATCATCATCTGGTACGTAATTGATAGGATCCTTGTCCCTTTTTTGTCCTCTCGCACCTTCCACTATCGGCCTGGGTGACCTCTACTTCCTAGTTCCTGTTTCACACCTCCCATATCTATTATTAATCCCATCGCTGTCTTTTAACCAGCTTGTTCCCATTTGGAAATGACCAAAACTGGTAGTTCCTGAATGGGAGTGTAAAAACATCTCACTCTATAGTCTATTCCAGCTGTTATCACCACCTCGTAACCCATTATAAACCTTGACTTCTCTTATACCCCCCTCCCCCCCCCCCAAGAAAAGTAATTAATACCCTAAACTATTTGTGCAGTGGTAAGAGGAAGTAGAAAATTTTGTACCATTTTTTTTTATTAAATTTTGGTAAAATATTAACAAACAGCAAGTAAGGGGAACCCTGTCAATACAATTATTTTGTGTGGAATTCTTGATATCAAAAAAATTTACAATTTTTTTACAATGTTTTAGGAACATAACCATCTAAAACTTCATGAATATAACATTCATTGTTCTTTGCTGTGTAACACATACAGAACAAAGATAAATAACTTCTGAAACTTTGAATACTTTTATTTATTGTTTAACAGCAAATCATCATCTATATCTAAATTTAACTAATGAACTAATAATTGTGGGATGACTTAAAGTATGAGGATATGTTTCCTCCAACTAAGTATGATAGAAACTAAGAGTGCAGCTGTTTGGAGGGGATTGGTAAGAAGGTAGGGCTATAATTAGACAGCCACACCCTCCTCTTTACACCCCACTCCCCCGCCCCCCTCCCCACTTCTCCACTGCCTCCAATATCTCTTTCCACGTACCTTCGTCCAGCACAACATGTTTGACAAGGACACTTTCTTCCTCAGCAGACCCTTCTTATGCCTGTTGAGGTTTTCGGCAGCATAATTCTCCAAGTCGCTCTCCGATGAGCTGGGTTTCTTGGGCTGTCCCATTACTGTCAGGGAGGGACTTGTCTTCATGGCGGATGGTATAGTCCCATGTTTCTAAAAGTTAAAGAAATAATATATATATTAAATAATATCTTCTTTTTCAAGATATTGCACAACTTTTTGGATTCATCTTTCATGCTTCACAGCTAGCATGTTGTTTCTCCAATGAAACCGCACATGTGTGGG
>KN885539.1:50822-61195 GCA_000934455.1 Apostichopus parvimensis | reverse complement strand
GAACCTAACATTAACTACAAATGACTGCTGGTGTTGATGGCAGTTGAAGTGAGAACCTAACATTCACTACCACTGAGCTGCTGGTGTTGATTGTAGTTGAAGTGAGAACCTACAGTAACATTAACTACCAAGAAGCTGCTGGTGTTGATTGCAGTTGAAGTGAGAACCTAACATTCACTACCACTGAGCTACTGGTGTTGATTGTAGTTGAAGTGAGAACCTAACATTAACTACCAATGACTGCTGGTGTTGATTGTAGTTTCACTGACAGATCTAGCAATCAAGAGATAAAATTAAACTAAACACTAGCTTTACTCTTCCTTCCCCATAATAACCAGAAAGCCAAAATAGTAAAAGACAGTTCTTGAATTTGCAAAAATTACATTTTTTTAAGAACTTCTAATTGTCCTTGATAGCAAGAATTATTTAATATTGTAATAGTTGCTTTGAAAGAATCAATATTGCTTATTTCACATATATTAAAATCTTATCAAACTGGTTTCTATTTTTATTTTACCAGATGAGAATGTAAGACAAACATAAACTTATCTGTAAGCTCAAAGAATGCACAAACATTGACTTCTTACCATTCCCCTCCAGTGTTTTTAGTATACAGTCAAGACATGCGTCAATATTTTCCCCTTTCTCCGAGACTTTCAGCTTTTGCACAGCACTACTCAGGTCCTCTGTGAAGTAATAAGATACGTTTTAAGAACTTTAACAAACTTGGACAAACATTTCTTTCAGGAAATAAAACATTCAGCTTTGTTCAAAAAGCACAGTTTGAAAGCAACTCTCATGGAAACATGATATAACATTAGTAATGCAGAATTGCATTGGTTTGTGTGATCTGTCATTCAAACTAACTCTAGTTAATTATTTTTATCATTACTCAACCATTTAGTGTCAAATCAAGCTTTGCAATCTACCATACATTAACCACCCATTAAGTGTGCAATCAAGCGTTGCAATCTACCATACATTACCCACCCATTTAGTGTGCAATCAAGCCCTGCAATCTACCATACATTACCCACCCATTTAGTGTGCAATCAAGCTTTGCAGTCTACCATACATTAACCACTCATTTAGTGTGCAATCAAGCTTTGCAATCTACCATACATTACTCACCCATTTAGTGTGCAATCAAGCATTGCAATCTACCATACCATTACTCACCCATTTCAAAAACTGTTGTTTGCAAAAGTTGCCTAATTCAGCTTCGTTGAAGTAAACTTTTATCTGCAATAACATATAGAGAAATGAAATGTATTATACTTCTCATTCTTTTGAGATGAATGTGCCATGAAATTAGTCAATATTCAATCAATGAGACAATTATTCAAATAAGTCTCCAAGGACATCTTCAAGTCTGACTCTTTACATGAAATATACATACATATAACTCACAATATACATACATATAACTCACAATATACACACATATAACTCACAATATACATACATATAACTCACAATATACACACATATAACTCACAATATACATACATATAACTCACAATATACATACATATAACTCACAATATACATACATATAACTCACAATATACATACATATAACTCACAATACCTTTAGACCCCTACCGCAGGACAGCATCCCCTGCAAGTGATGGCAAAAGAAGGATCCACCCCCGGGTGCCAACTAGTCTAGCTAGGCCACTGCCTCTATATGCTAAAACCAATGTGGCACACAAGATAACAATGGACCATCAGGCAGTGGCCTAGCTAGGGTGCCAACTATTCCAGGTATGCCACTGTATCTATATGTTAAAACCAATGTGGCACACAAGATGACACCCTCAGTGGCCTAGCTGGGGTGCCAACTATTCTAGGTATGCCACTGTATCTATATGTTAAAACCAATGTGGCACACAAGATAACACCCTCAGTGGCCTAGCTGGGTGCCAACTATTCCAGGTATGCCACTGTATCTGTTAAAACCAATGTGGCACACAGGATAACACCCTCAGTACTGGCCTAGCTGGGTGCCAACTATTCCAGGTATGCCACTGTATCTATATATATGTTAAAACCAATGTGGCACACAAGATAACACCCTCAGTGGCCTAGCTGAGTGCCAACTATTCCAGGTATGCCACTGTATCTGTTAAAACCAATGTGGCACACAAGATGACACCCTCAGTGGCCTAGCTGGGTGCCAACTATTCCAGGTATGCCACTGTATCTGTTAAAACCAATGTGGCGCACAAGATGACACCCTCAGTGGCACAGCTGTGGTTTCAGGGACCTTTCAAGAGTGAGAACTAATCCTTTTTTCCTGACTTCAATTTAACTGCAATTGACATTTTCCACATTAACATGTAAAAACCTTCTGTTCTGTCTGGCAATATACTTGACTGGTAGTTGTGACATGTTGGCTCAAAGTGTCTTAACCAACCTTTGTGTGCCCCCGGACATTAGGAGCCCTGGTTCAATGAATCCCCTATTATGTCACCTCTGTGGACCCTGAATGGTTTCATGATTTTTGATTTATACAAATGTACACTACAGACAAATATACATATTTCTGTCATGAGGTTATGTTGTTACCCTATTGCCATCACCTTCAACAAGCAAAACAAATTTATGCAGCTGGGTGAAAGTATAATACAGTGTTGAGGTTGAGATGTACACTAAACTGTACAGTACATCTCAGTTAAAACCTCAATGTACAGTATGGGCTGGTCATGTTCATTAATTAGAAGTTGACACTCCCACCATTGAAATCTAGATGCACTTTACTGGCATACTAGTAGGGCAAACTTATAGTAGCCTAACTGCGTAACTTGCTATACTTCTTGCAAACTTGTGTGTTCAGCAGATGCAGCTGTTTACAGTATGTCTCATTTCCAAGTTTGTGAGGTGTATAATCATAACATAAATGACATGTTTATTGAATGAAAGATGTATCTTTTAATATCCAACCGTTGTTTCTCCCAGTAATTAACATGTTAATTTTAGACATGACTCAAGATTACTTCCAAATATGTCTTGTAAATATACTCTTCATTAGTCAATATGGAAACATTTGTCACGAACGCCACAAAGGACGTCAAGGGATTTGGTTACTAGAAGAAAACACCCAGACCATAAACTGTGTGATGTGCAATGCTGCTATTAATACTATTGCACTGAATTATTCAATTCAGATACAAATTCAACACTATCCCCGAGCTGCATTTACATTATACAGTACATATAATCCATGAGCGAGGGGTGTGATCCAGCTATCACATGATCAAAATCACTTGGTCTAAGCAGCTTTTACATTATACAGTAAATATAATCCATGAGCGAGGGATGTGATCCAGCTACAGTATCACATGATCAAAATCACTTGGTCTGATCAGCTTTTACATTATACAGTAAATATAATCCATGAGTAAGGGGTGTGATCCAACTATCACATGATCAAAATCACTTGGTCTGATCAGCTTTTACATTATACAGTAAATATAATCCATGAGCGAGGGATGTGATCCAGCTATCACATGATCAAAATCACTGGGTCTGATCAGCTTTTACATTATACAGTAAATATAATCAATGAGCGAGGGGTGTGATCCAGCTATCACATGATCAAAATCACTTGGTCTAATCAGCTTTTACATTATACAGTAAATATAATCCATGAGCGAGGGGTGTGATCCAGCTATGACATGATCAAAATCACTGGGTCTGATCAGCTTTTACATTATACAGTAAATATAATCCATGACCGAGGGGTGTGATCCAGCGATCACATGATCAAATCACTTGGTCTAATCAGCCTTTACCTTATACAGTAAATATAATCCATGAGCGAGGGGTGTGATCCAGCTATCACATGATCAAAATCACTTGGTCTAATCAGCTTTTACTGTACATTATACAGTAAATATAATCCATGAGCAAGGGGTGTGATCCAGCTATCACATGATCAAAATCACTGGGTCTAATCAGCTTTTACATTATACAGTAAATATAATCCATGAGCGAGGGGTGCGATCCAGCGATCACATGATCAAATCACTTGGTCTAATCAGCCTTTACCTTATACAGTAAATATAATCCATGAGCGAGGGGTGTGATCCAGCTATCACATGATCAAAATCACTTGGTCTAATCAGCTTTTACATTATACAGTAAATATATTCCATGAACGAGGGGTGTGATCCAGCTATCACATGATCAAAATCACTTGGTCTGATCAGCTTTTACATTATACAGTAAATATAATCCATAAGCGAGGGATGTGATCCAGCTATCACATCATCAAAATCACTGGGTCTAATCAGCTTTTACATTATACAGTAAATATAATTTATGAGGGAGGGGTGTGATCCAGCTATCACATGATCAAAATCACTTGGTCTAATCAGCTTTTACATTATACAGTAAATATAATCCATGACCGAGGGGTGTGATCCAGCGATCACATGATCAAAATCACTTGGTCTGATCAGCTTTTACATTATACAGTAAATATAATCCATGAGCAAGGGGTGTGATCCAGCTATCACATGATCAAAATCACTGGGTCTAATCAGCTTTTACATTATACAGTAAATATAATCCATGACCGAGGGGTGCAATCCAGCGATCACATGATCAAATCACTTGGTCTAATCAGCCTTTACCTTATACAGTAAATATAATCCATGAGCGAGGGGTGTGATCCAGCTATCACATAATCAAAATCACTTGGTCTAATCAGCTTTTACTGTACATTATACAGTAAATATAATCCATGACCGAGGGGTGTGATCCAGCTATCACATGATCAAAATCACTGGGTCTAATCAGCTTTAACATTATACAGTAAATATATTCCATGAACGAAGGGTGTGATCCAGCTATGACATGATCAAAATCACTGGGTCTGATCAGCTTTTACATTATACAGTAAATATAATCCTGATCCAGCTATCACATGATCAAAATCACTTGGTCTAATCAGCTTTTACATTATACAGTAAATATAATCCATGAGCGAGGGGTGTGATCCAGCTACGACATGATGAAAATCACTGGGTCTAATCAGCTTTTACACTACCATTTGGCTCAAGCACCAGCTTCAATACTGCCTTCATCCTCAGTGTAAACAGGGCCTTTAAAATCATAACTGAACAGATATGAAAAGTACAAAGTACACCATATACAGTGTGACTGTTGTGTGTCTATATTTGTGGACATATGATAATAATAATAATCAGGCAGTTATTTTTACGATACTCAAGAACCATGAATGTTGGAGAAGCCTGCATGGGGCTTATGGATTACAACTTTCATGTTGGGTTACTTCCAATTCAACATTTAAATCAAATTTGGAATCTTTTCAATTTAGAAGTCATTTCAGGTGGGAAAACTGTAGATTGCTCATGGATAAAAACCCACCTTACTATAACCCGGCCAGGATCGAAACCCAAACCCCCCCCCCCCCCCCCCTTATGCTAAGCTTCATTGTTACAAGTGCCACTGCCTTTATCCACTTGAGCAGCCAAAGAACCAGTATGTATATACTCTGAAATATTTGGATAACTTTCCCTAATCCATCAATCACAGAGAATAAGGTCAATTTTGAGAGCATTTGAGATAACCTTCTGACCCCTTGATGCTCAAAGCTGATGATTGGCAAGGGCCATTATGTCATCCAACACAAGATTATAAAACTACCTAAACTTAATTTAATCTTCCAACTGACTGTATACATTGTTTAAGATTGTTTCACAAACTGCACTTAAAGTTGACCATCTATGTTTACCACAGAAAATTACAGCAACTGCATGAGAACTGACTGTAAGGACAATATATCATAACAAGTATGAGGTACATCCAAGCTTTACTTTAGGAATTATTGTGTTTTCACACTTTGACCTATTTCGACCTTAAGAGATCTTTGATCTGTTCAACAGACATCATAACTCTTACATTCACTATGGTGGATCTACATCCTGAGTAAGGGGTTTATTACAGCTTAACTTTTGGAGAACTTTATCAAGTTCACAAGATTGTGACATTTATTGACCTCAAATGACCTGTGACCTTCTCTATAATGACAGCAGCCAAGCTTCTTACTAAGGGCCATACCAAGTTGCAATACACCACCACTAGAATTAATGAATAAGCTTATTTATAGGGTTTTCAGACTTTGCCTCCTGTTGACCAAATGGCCTTTGACCTCTACCAAATCTGCTCAAAGGTTAGTAATCTTTAAGGGGAACCTACAGAACCACCCATGCATGACATTCACCAATGCTACAAATGTTAAGTAGATTGTTTACAGGGTTGTCATATTTGGCCACTGGTGACCTCAAATGACCTTTGACCTTGCTCAATAACAAACTCAGCCAAGACTCACAAAGGGTAATCTACTTACCATGTTTGAAGATCATGTACTATTTGCTTGATGAGTTATCACATTTATGAAACTGGGTGTCACATACACACATTCACATGTATGCCATCATCATCTTATAGATTCTTTTTGCCTTTCAGCAAGGGATCAAGAGGGAAATAAAAAATTGACCATTTCGATGTCTTTCATTTTCACAAATGAATACCTTAAGATAATATACACAAGGCTTTTCAATTAAAAAATTGTTCCTCTGAGCTTTCATCAACTTCAATGACACTCTTATTATGAATATTCATAGATATACAATCCACAGTTTGCGAGATTTTATAATGTAATGTGATGCTAAGCAGTCACGTATATCCAATTTCTACTAAGGAGTTTTCAAGAATCGTGCAAGGAGTGACCTGAAGTTATAAATGACAAACACAGTCCCTTGGTGAAATCCAACTCATTACGATGCTCAATCAAGTGAAAACTTTAGAGGCTGATAGAGATCTTGCAAGTGAGTGCCATAGTTAAACTGCTGTGAATACAAGATATGGCAGCTCTGCTTTACTCTCCAACATGTGTGTAAGTGAGAGTAATGTTTAGCAGTAATGACAGTCACCATAGCAACCATTGTACCAGTATGTAATCCGTGGTGCTAATGGCCAAACACATCCAATCTATAAATTCATAGGGACAACTTAAACCAACCCTTGTCTTGAAAATGATTGTCTATTCGGGCAAAACTGAATCCAAAATAATCCTTCATAAAATTTTAGAGGGGTGATATACACAACCTGTGTGACTAAAATTTAACACATTTCATTTAGAAATGAAAAAGAAATAGCCCTCCAAGTCATCCTTATAAAGAAACAAAAGTATGTAAATATTTTGAAATTTAAAAAGCTAATTCCTGTTTATTGGGTCCATAGCTAGTACATAAATTGATATTTCATCTAAATCTAGGAGAATTACCAGGAATTTATTTTAGAAAACTACTCAGACTGACTAAGAATGACCCAGATGTCTGAACAGGAAGTCTTATAATAGCATGCATGCATGCACCATTGGGACAGTACGACCACATCATGAGATGAACCATATCACTAACACATGACAACATTACTGTTAACATGAACATATCATGAGCCCATCATACCTACATCATTGACTTAATATCTGCATATTGGGTAATATGTGACCAAATCATTGATCTTGGGCTCTAATTGGCACACCATGAATAATACTGTATGTATGAGCTCAGAATGATGGTATTGTTGACTAAAGAATTATTATTATTATTATTATTATTATTATGGTTCCTTATATAGCGCAAATACTATAACATAAATATATTCATATGCGCTTTAAAGAATGGCTATTTACTACAAATAATATAGTATGAGCTCAGATAGATGGTATTGTTGACTACAGAATGGTTATATACCATGAATAATACAGTATGAGCTCAGAATGATGGTACTATGTTGACTACAGAATGGCTATATACCATGAATAATACAGTATGAGCTCAGAATAATGGTATTGTTGACTACAGAATGACTACACACCATGAATAATACAGTATGAGCTCAGAATAATGGTATTGTTGACTACAGAATGACTACACGCCATGAATAATACAGTATGAGCTCAGAATAATGGTATTGTTGACTACAGAATAGCTATATACCATGAATAATACAGTATGAGCTCAGAATAATGGTATTGTTGACTACAGAATGGCTATATACCATGAATAATACAGTATGAGCTCAGAATAATGGTATTGTTGACTACAGAATGGCTATTTACTATGAATAATACAGTATGAACTCAGAATGATGGTATTGTTGACTACAGAATGGCTATTTACTATGAATAATACAGTATGAGCTCAGAATGATGGTTTTGTTGACTACAGAATGGCTATATACCATGAATAATACAGTATGAGCTCAGAATGATGGTATTGTTGACTACAGAATGGCTATATACTATGAATAATACAGTATTAGCCCTTTAAGACCACATCATAATCACAAACCAATGATTGTGATAGCATATGTTTAATGTTATTAGAAATATTATCAACCATCAAATGAAGATTTGTACATACAGTATTACACACTGAAACACTTGGTAACTTAAAAATTATTGAATGAAGCATTACTTCAATTAAATATTCTGGATATGAATGGTACAATACCTTTTACTGTTGTCTAAGAGCCACATGTGATTGTTTTTTAAGTAGATCAATGATTTAGCAGTGACTACAATTGCTGTCAACTAGCTTGTTATCGTTTCATTCACCTGGACAACTGTTTCTAGCTGTTAGGCAACCGCTAACCCCCCCCCCCCCCCCCTCTCTCTCTCGACTTCTTCCACTCCTACCCCTGTGCTTTCCATTGTAAAACTTCTTGGGTTGATTTCAACCCCCCCCCCTCTCTCTCTCTCTCTGGGACAAAGTAGCATTGATATATATATATATCATAATCATGTAAGTAGACAAACTGCAAATGGATAGAATATACCAATTGTCTCTTTTATTCAACGTAAGACAAATGTTAAGCAACATGTATTGGCAATACAGTCTGGTTTAAGAAATAATGTTCCAGTAAAATAACATTCATCTTCAAATACTCCATCAAATTCATACATTCACTAGAATCTACCTCTAGGAGCAGCCTGCTACTATAACTACATTCATGAGAAGAAAATTATGCCATTGCATGTAACAATGAAAAACTTTCATGTTGCTTCAGTCTTATGCACTATACCAATGCTGTCACACGCTACAGTACATAGTACCAGCAGATGCAGTTAGTATTTATGTTGCTAAATACATGTTAACACAATCAAAGGAGTCATTTTTACACAGCAAAAAAGCACATCTTACAGTAACAGTCATAGGATCATAAAAACTAGAATGTTCAGCACACCATCAACAATGAATCCATCTTTAAGGATATTGACTTCATTAGTGGAGTTATTCGGTGAGAATTTCCTTCTCCCAACCACATCAATAGAATCAATCACCTGTTCTGTTCTCACATGAACTCAAATGACATCCTACCTTAGTAGTTGTCCTCTGATGGTTTCACCCTGCCAGCTGAGATCTGCTAATGCAGAACCCTATACTAATCGAGAGGTATTAGGCACACATAGAACAGAGACCTGCTGCTGCTGCTGCTGCTGCTGCTGTTGATGATGAAGATGATGATGATGATGATGAGTAATGAGCAATGCCAGACAGGAAGAGACGGTTATATGATAATCGTTGTACCTGGGAGATTACGAGGGCAGTATTACAAAAAAGAGCAAATCTTCTAATGCATAGAGAGTGTTATTCATTTGTTAATTAGTCAACTTTAACGGTCTCCCAATTAATCTAGGTATAACAATAAATACAATGCATGATATGAATATGATGTACACAAATACCTATGCATAGTATGATGAACACAAGTACCTTTGCAGATGTAAGGATTTCTTTAAGATCTGCAATGTATGCACTTAAATCCTATTATTTATAATTTTCTTGCTAACTTAATGGAATGTCATATTTGGAGTGTTGCTCATGTTCTCTCCATTTAGCATTTCTTAACAATATACCTTTTTTGGAAAAATATTATTTTCCCCTCTTGATTAATGATTTATATATTAAACAATAAAAAGCAAAAAAAATTATTTCTTTAGCTCATTTGCCATATTGTCACCACTCACTCTGCTGTTAAGAGCTGCATTCACAAAATAGCAACAAATTAGAAAAGTCTGCAATACAGCCACAAAAGGACAATTTTATCATGCTATCAACCTTAATCATTGGGATATATATCCTGTTAACATAGTTATTGGATACATTAATGGACTTTCTACATTCAAAAGTCTACTTAAGACCCATCTTTTAATTTGTTCTTTTGTAAATTAATCTGCTTTCTTTGTAAAATGCCTTGAGCAGTGACTTTTGTCTACTGATTTGGTGCTATATAAGTCTCATTTATTATTATTATTATTATTATTATTATTA
>KN885537.1:0-11461 GCA_000934455.1 Apostichopus parvimensis | reverse complement strand
GTCGGCGCCGGTCGGGCGTAACCGCCACTAGTGCTTGCCGACCGGCACTCAGAGTAAATCAGCATCCTACCGACCGTCACTCAAGCTTCCTACCGGCCGTCACAAAAATCAGTAAATCTTGTATTAAATGAGATCAAATACAGAATTTGTGAAATGCAAAATCATATTAATTAAGCCTTTCCTCGTACAATACAAATTACAATGATGATTAATATGTAATTGTGACTTGTAATTGTGGACGTAGGGTGTTACGTTCAGTGATGTCGGTGGGGCGTAGGGTGCATTGAATAACATACCTAATTTTAGCTATTCACAAAAACTGTCAGGTGAAAAAATAGGGGTAGAATAGAGCCACCTAAAGCCATTGAAATCAACTAGAACCCTGTAGCTTCGGGGGCTTCGCCCCTTGGAGCCCCCCCAGGGGCCCCTGGACCTCACGCAGAGGAGGGCTCGCTATGCTCGCGGGCTGGCTTCGCTCGCCATCGTCAGACAAATTAGACGCCACTCTCTTCAAATTAGCCAGCACTCACTTTCTCCTGGCTACAACACTGTATATATATATATATATATATATATATCATATTTGGAGAATGTATGTAATGTGAATATTTTCCTTTGTATACTGTGGCCAATATGCATATTGCCGTTTTGCCGATGCATGTACATATGTATGGATGCGCTTTAAGCGTTGAAGAAGTTCACCGGTGGTTTAGACACACCCGTACGACCAATTAGTCTGCTAGAGCAGTTCATAATATAAACACATAAAAGCGTGACGTATTATTGACATATAAGATGGAAATATAAAAATACAATTTCCTATTGTAAACCAAATTGATATAAAACAATGAACAGGTAACATATGATGTATTTCCACAATCTTTATTAATTATCTTATTGTAGTTACTAGAATTACTATTATGACTATAGATGCTACATGTATCCCGACTTTGAAAGGTGAAAGAGCTAGACTGGAAATTGATATCAAATACGAACTTGTTGTTGATCGATGTTGTGTTTCAGTTGCATATAATGCTGACGGAAGCGACAGAGGAAACGACTATATTTTGGACCTCGGAAGCGGGACTTGGAAGAAACCTACCATTACTAGCTGTTCCTAAAGGGTAACTATGTGGGTAACCTTTTTTATGGTATGCTATACCGCACAAGAATCAGAGTAGAATGAGGGAATGATGTCATGAAGCTAAACCTTACATGCACAAAAAGTGTTTTTAGAATAGTTTACGTCTACTTCTATCGTTTATGTAAACGGGTTATAAGCGTGCACATTACATATTTTACCTCTGTACAACTTATTCAACTGGACTGCAAATATAACTGAACGGTGATTATCTTTCCTTATCCTTGTGGTAGGTGTGAGGCATCAGAAATATAATTTGAACTAATGACACCATTGCATATGGGATACAAGGTGTTACTTGGAGTTATTGCAATAGGATAATCTTACACGAGATACCTTCAATTTTCGCTGTGTTAATTTAAAATATTAATTCATGTGATATTGATTGTGATTACAATAGTTTATAATCTCATATGACCGTACAATTTTTTGATTGAAACTTTGGAAATTAACAGAAATTTTTCAGTACTTGATATGACGGTACCTAGTTGAACGAACTCCTTAAACGAAGTTCTCATTTTTAATAGCACAGAATACAGTGTCACCTCTTGTAAGATGAAATTAAGGACCTAGTTGAGTCACGAGAAAGCATGTTGGCACATATTTATTGATTTCTTTTATCTTTCAGAAAAATTCTTTCAGCTTATAAGTAAATGATTGCAACAAGACCTGTCTAAATATATGGAGTGATGTGGAATGTCACCATCTCGATAACGGGTTACTGGTGAACCACATCGGGCATTTCAACAGGAAATGAACAATAAAACAATCAGTTCCCAATAATAACATAATAATTCTTGCCCGACTTAACTTGTACACAATTGTGGATGACGATGGGAGGTGGTGACCAAAGTGAGACGAAAACAGAAAAGACTCATTAAAACTAGAAAGATGCGTGTTAACCAAAACCCCAGGGATATATCGATTGACTGTATTATTATGCTGGCGACCTGTGAACAACGTGATGAGTATTATTCAAACTTAAAGTGTCTAAGGATACTTTAAATTAATATCCCACCTAATCACACGTTAGCTGGTGGTGTTTGAATATATAACTGAAACATAAGTTACATTAACTTAATTTAAATGGGTTACTTTAACGGGCAGTTTTATTATGACTTTAGTCTATATCACTTGCAAGAATATAATATTTTTGCATCAATCATATGACAAAATTATGCATGACTGAATTATGCCGACACCGATAATAATGTCTTAAGTATAAATCGAGGAAAACATGAAATTGTATAAATGTGGATGGTATTTACTTAAATGTAGTTATAATATTGCAGTTTAGAAGTTTGTCCCCTTTACACACTTTTATACATAAAGGATATATTCCTAAATACCTATATACTTCCTTCAATAAACTGCTCCAAAGAGTCATGTAGATTAGGAAACTTCATTCGACTATCTGGGTCTATCCGAGGACAGTTCTTAATCAATAATTGCAATAACTGCAATAATTATTGATTAGACATTAAACGAAGAACATTTTAGGAGCTTTGCATCCTCGATATATTGTCTACATTATGAATTTGGTCACACTATCGAACGATAACAACATTTGGTCTGTGAAAGAACCGGCTGGATATGAATTGCTGATTCAATGCTTTATACATTCAAGTTTTCAAAAGGAGTTTCCCTGAAGATAGACTGCAGAATAACTGCAGAACTAAGTAAATAATATAAAGACCGTTGGAGTTACTCATTTATGTAATCACGTATAGAGCAAATAGCTTATTTTATTTAATTAAAATAATTTAAACTATATGTTTATTATTTTGGTAAGTACTATAACTCTCGATTAACCGTTTATCAAATCTATATAATGGGTTTGTTACTTCTATATTAGGTTAAGGTGTTCATTCGCATACTTATAACAAAATAAAAGAATTGTGGATGTATATGCATGTTTACAATACTTGTTGTAAGTCCACACCATACAAAATCGGATGAAGGAAAATGTTAAATTCAAAGTAATATTATATCAAGGTCGACCATACTATAGTCGCCAGTCTAGAATCTATTTTAACAGCTCTGCTAAAAATGAACTTGCCTAACGTAAAGACCTCCCAAACAAAAAGCTCTTACGACCAGACGTCCCTGGTTTCAACATATTCATGATTGAAACCTCTCCCGGGAGCATACCATTGAAAGACGAGAACTACCCTGAAGAGAATAAGCAAGAGAAAACTATATGAAACTTTCTCAGTTTATCCATAATATATATTATATATTAATCCTGAAATCCATCAACATTATTCATCCATTCATCTATGTCTATATTATATAATAATCCTGAAATCCAGCAACATTATTCATCCATTCATCTATTTATATATTATATAATGATCCTGAAATCCATCAACGTTATCCATCCATTCATCTATTTATATGTTATATTTTAATCCTGATATCTATCAACGTTATCTATGCATTCATCTTTTTATATATTATATTTTAATCCTGATATCCATCAACGTTATCTATGCGTTCATCTTTTTATATATTATATAATAATCCTGAAATACATCAATTTTATCCATCCACTTATCTATTTATATATTATATTTTAACCCTGATATCCATCAACGTATATGCATTCATCTTTTTATATATTATATAATAATCCTGAAATACATCAACGTTATCCATCCATTCATCTTTTTATATATTATATATTAATCCTGAAATCCATCAACGCTATCAATCCATTTATCTATATATGTATATGTATTTATAAGAGCACCTGGTACCATGCTGTAGCTACCATTCTCACGTTCACATTTGAAGGCATCACATGCAAGTAATGGCAACTACATACGGCTTTCAAATACCGCTAACATTCGATCAACGTGGGTGTAAAACTAATGAATGCATCTAGTGCATTTACCCATAAAGGAATGCTTAAACGGTTTTATATTATCCAAGATGATATAATCCATGATGATTAGATAATCCATGATGATTAGATAATCTATGGTGATTGCACTGACAGGCACCAGGATGGAATAAAGTGACGTAAAATACTCAATCAAGACACAACGTAACATCTAATTGTAGACTTAAATGATGTTTACAGATTATTATCTTGTGCTTACACAGGCTCTCTAATGAATAAGCAGTTTGCTAACAGCTTTATTTTATTTTTATTGTTATATTGATGCATGAAGTAATTTAACTGAATATAATCGGAAAAAATCAAACGAATACTAGTCATCAAGAAGAAAACCAGACGACCCCAAGTCAGCCAAAGCTAAAGCGAGGTGGACCCCGATCTCACGGTAGAACAACGGCATATCGTGTCCAAGCAACAAAATGTGGCTACTAGAATCCGACGTATAAGTACTTCGAAATGTAGTAGAACCTATACACACTTAGTAGATAATATCGAACCAATCATGGATCAGATCCCCATCACGTGTGACCCCGAGGTTTGCAACCCTTTGAGTAGTTTTATAGAGGCAAATTAGTTCCGGAAAAGGAATCATCCATTACTACCGATCGTATGATTTATTCTATGTATTGTTTCCAATCAGTGTCTTAATCATTTATTTGAGTGGAGCTAGGCTTCCGAAATAGCCTGCCAAATAATGTTTCCCATGGACAACGATGTTACCATCTCTACCGAGCTACATGCGATATTCGCCACATAACAGTATTTATACTGTCATGTGGTATGCTTACAGCCATATGGTATGCTTACAGCCGTATGGTATATGCCATATGGTTAGCTTACAGTCATGCGTTATATTTACAGACATACCAATGCTTTCAGCCATACTGTTAGCTTGTATTCGTCCAGATTGCTTACACTGACTGTTTATTGCAATACTGAATACAGTGTGCCAAGCTATTTGCTTACAGTTACAAAATGTGCTGACAACCACACTGCATGCATGTTGTCATACTGAATGGTGTAGTTTCATTCAAGAAGCCTACATTCATTCACACAGCATGCATGTAGTCACACTGATTGTTGTTTCATTTAGTATGTCTACATTTATACTGTGTGTGTAGTCATACTGAATGCTAAGTTTCATTATGTATGTCTTCATTCATACTGTGTGTGTGTAGTCATACTGAATGCTAAGTTTAATTTAGTATGTCTACATTTATACTGTGTTCGTGTAGTCATACTGAATGCTTAGTTTCATTCAGTAAGCCTATATTCATTCACACAGCATGCATGTAGTCATACTGAATGCAAAGTTTCATAACGTATGTCTACATTTATACTGTATGCGTGTAGGCAAACTGAATGCTAAGTTTCATTCAGTATGCCTTCAATCATACTGTATATATTGTAAGTAATAACATCATTCATGTTGGATAGACGAGATGTTTATTCATAGTTAAAAAATTTAATGGAAAACGTACAGCTGTTGCTATTAGCACTTTCAGTAATTTTGTCAAAAATTCCTTTATCCTTGCAAAACCATGTAACTTTAGCACATTGCACAAAGTTTATCAAAGTGATCATTATAAAATTACAAGTCTTTTTCAGTCATTTTGAAATCTTACAAAGGTTGTTACAATGTACAGTACAAGATTTGACGTTCATATTTAGCTGATAAGATTTTATACGTGTTTGTCACCATTATATATATTATTGTTGTCAAAATGATTATTTTCTTATCAACCTGATTATTTCTCATCCAGTGATATTCTCATTTAGGCTACTGCGATTCTATAGTGTGACGATGAGCTGTAGTTGAGCTGTAATGAAGCTGATAAGTATTAATGCAATATGTAATGTGGACTTGTGGAGGATAAGGTAAATGATTTGATTGGTGCATGTACCCACAAACAGATTGGACAAGTTTATGTTAATTCATTTTGAAAGTTTCTGTGGAATACCAAAGGGGGGGGGGCAAGACATTTGACTGGGGACCCCACCCCGCCGGTTACTCCTCTATCCTGGGTGACTTTTCTTAAAAAAAAGTATTCTGGCATAAATACCTATACTCGTGATTGGATATAGATATAGATGAAGTAGGCCTACTTGTAGTCTTGCTGAGATTCTTGTACGAAAGGGGAATACATCTTAGCTAGCCTTACTTGTAAGTTGTACAGTAATGAAAGAACATGTTGATACAAAAGCGCAGAAGGGACATGTAAATCAAACATGATATCCACAATTAAGCAGAGGAATATTTTATTATTTTTTATTTGCTCAGGGTCCCCGATGACAGTGAGGCTATGCACCTCCAATCATTATTATGAAAAAGCCTTCATGCGGGTGTTAATTCAACATCACTGAACATTGGTGTGAACCTTGTCTACATCCCTCACCTCCAAAGAGTAAGAGACAAAATCAAACCTGAGCTGGTGTCCCTGCTGATACGTACTTTAAATACTCTGCATAAAAGTTCACCAATGTCTTAAAATAATTACGGCAATTCGAAATCAAAAGTACATGATATTAAAATGTTTTCAACAAACTAAAACCAAGAGAATTATTTGACCAAATAGTGACGGGAGACTAAAAAGGAAAACCTTGAGTAGACAAATTATATTTATATATATTTGCATATTGATCGCATGTGAAAATACACATTAAAAACTAAGGAACACCTAAAATGTTTATAAAGCAGTTTCTGCTGTGCAGTGCGCAAAGAGACCAGGGATCATGCCCCCCCCCCCCCCCCCCCCCGCCACCTCTCATTATCATGTCGTGTAAAATAGTTATAGTAAAATGCAGATGGAATTATACTTTTCGGTTCCACTGGTAGAAAGAATTTCAAAACAAGACAAAAAACACCTACACAAACAGGTTATCCTCGGTTTTAATATATATTTATTTATCAATAGATTTGTTATCAATACATAACCTTAAGGTGTTAAGTTCAAGTAAATATAAAGCACATCGCATCATACTTCATCCGGCAGCTTTTCGTTTTATAATAATTAAGAAAGGAGGGCCTTTCAATCCAAAAAGTAGGGCAAATTTGGACAACATTAACAAATACCATGCAATGCAAAAAATTAAAGTGTGTGACTTGAATTCCTGGTAATAATCCATCAGTACTCAATATCATTGTTT
Organism: Apostichopus parvimensis; assembly: GCA_000934455.1. Lineage (NCBI taxonomy): Eukaryota > Metazoa > Echinodermata > Holothuroidea > Aspidochirotida > Stichopodidae > Apostichopus > Apostichopus parvimensis. The sequence continues at coordinate 4,271 of KN885537.1, read as the reverse complement.
ACAGTATTCTGTAGAACAATACTGGAATCTTTGCATATAATAGTATCTAACTAACACTAGATGGCTAAGAATGTTACATCTTCTAAGCTTGGTCAGTAAAAAAAAAACTACATCTTCTGCATTTGGTTATTAAAAAGATAAAATATCTGGCTTGTTGGTTAAATATTACATCTCAGAAACCTGGATAATGCATATCAAAAAAAAAGAAAAAAGAAAAAAAAGAAGTCATCTGATAAACCTGGCGTGTGTATGACTGTTTACCTATATTCATCAAAATGGGAAATTTAAAAGTAAAGTTTGTAAATTATATAAATATCATTATCAACCATACAGTAATAATGAACAATTTGTGGACCAAAAAATAAGTCATACATCACACCACCGTTAAAATGAAGAATTCTCTAGGCAGTCCAAACTAGCATTAGTGATAGACAAAAAGTTAAAATATTATTAGTCTACTGAAAGATACCAAGCTGATTAAAAATTAAAAGTTCTGCAAAATGTATAAAATAATTTATTAGAAAGAAATTGTAGAAATAAGAAATATAAAATATTGGGAAAATGTATAAATATGAAGCGCCAGGTTTTCTTACAACTTCCTTAAGGCAGGTGGTAATCCATTAAAAGTACAGACAAAATGTCTCATTTTAAAACAAAATCTCAGTTAAACACAGACGAAAACTACATTCTACGAAAGCAAAACGACCAACAGTGTCTAATCAATGAGAACTTTGTTAATTAACCACCATAGAAACGGTCACTGAGCATACGTTTGGACAGATTTTTTAGGCAGATTTCTCAGAAAATGATCAGTGGACAAATTTTGCTGTTTCCAAGCAGAGTTTGGCAATATAAATGTAATGCAACTGTAGCACAGTGCAGTGTTCCATATGGCAAAAGTTCCATATACAATTTATTTTATTAAACTTATGTAAAGCGGCTATATGTAAATATAACACAAGCCACATTATCTACCAATCAATAAACCCTACATGAACGCTGCTATATGTAATAAATGTAGTCTTGTTGAAGATTGTTTCTTTGATATTGTCACATATTTGTTTTCAAAAGATACTTTCGTAGCTCTAGCAAAGCACTCTTACCCTGACCAAATTAAGTGAAAGAGCAAATCCTACAAAACCTCTTCAAAATTTCTTCACAGTAAAAATGAAATCAAAAATATATTTTGCATTAGAAAGACTATAAAGCAGAGTGAAAGATATCATCTTTTGACTGCCGCACCACTCATCGAAACACTGCCTTGCTCTTAATTCATGTATTCATATGTATTCATACTAATGCTACTATAACATCTGTAAGACAAACTGCCCTCTATTACAAAACAAAATATCATTAAAATAATTCTTTCAAAACCACACCAAAAAAAAAAATAAAAAGAACTTACAATGTGTGTTGCAATTTTACAGAATCGTTGCAAATTTTAGCACATATGGCAAATTTGGAAATTTATCTCTTGAAACAAACACAAAAAATACATTTCTTTAATAACGAGTAATTAAAATACCATGTTTGATATATATTATTCATTTAACAATACTTTCCGAAACAATCACCACTAACTTATGTGGTAGAGCTACTAACTTGCAATAGAAAATTTAAGAAATATGATTTTCCATTTGGTAGATGCCATGTTTCTACTGGGCCTTATGCTAGACCTGTTCCTATAGATCACAACACAGATACACAATTGTGTGAATGTGTCATAATTTTCTCAGTGAATTGCTTTTGGATATTATATTTGTAAAGGCAGAAATCTGCAAAAGTCATTCCTGTTACAATACTGGCATTGTTTCTAAAAGAAATATTGTCCGCATTAAATCATAAAAATAAGTACCAAAAATGAAAAAAAAAAACGCTCAAATATTTCACTTCATGATGGTACACTAAAAAGTCATCACGCATTGATAAAATGGCAGTGCCCTAATATTTAATAATAGCCCCTTCCAAAATATATTTTAAAAAAAACTGTTTGTGGAAGTTGATCATTACAATCATCATTTTCACATAAAATATAAAAATAAATAAAAACATTAAAGAAAGGTTGGGTTGGCACCTCCCTTTCCATGCCATGCCTACTTCACCTGTACCCAAAGGTTCATTTTTGCACCTGCTTTGATCCAGACTTTTGTCCTCTATTCTTACTCTTCTAGGGATTTCCAGAGATATTTGGTTTTAGTTTGCAGTAGTTAAAGCCTTTACTCTTAACTCCATGTCACATAATTCACATGGCAGCTTCTAGTTTGACATTGGTACCAATTAAAAGTTCTTCATGTTTACCGGCGGCGTAATCTCCCCAGTCTGCCTTCGGTTCGATATCTGGAAGTCAAATCATTATTATAAGGTCGGTTATTTTATCGACAAAACTGATATCAATCCTGCAAATGTGGAAATTCACACTTCTTACTTTCTTACTGAGAAACATATATTGCGTTATATTTCCATCTCATGAAGGGATCTCCAAATCTCATGTGGAAAAATCTTAAACTGGTCAAACAAAGTTAAGGCAGACATTTCATACATGGATTTATATCGTTTTTTGTTTGTATAATAATGAAACCATTGCTTTGCTGGAGGACTGAAGGTGGGGGGGGGGGAGGGGGCACAAATCAAAATCCACAGTACTTACTCATCTCACCCTTAATATTCCAGTATAGCAACTTGTTGTCAATTCGTTACAAAATGCAATTATATAAATTACATGAATACTTTACATAAATTATTTTAAACATAATTTTTTCTCACTTAAATGTTGCCATAAGAAGGCCAGCATAGCTCTGTTGTTGATCTCCAATGCAATGTCTGGCCTCAGGCTGCCGGTGTACTTTATCTTCTTTGATACAGCGAGAGGAAGAAGTAATGGTACGTCAGACTGGCTGAAATGTACTGTCTCTCTGAGAAACAAGAATAAATAGTAAACAGAAAGTAAGAAGTAATGGTACGTCACTCTGGCTGAAATGTACTGTCTCTCTGAGAAACAAGAATCAACAGTAAACAGAAAGGAAGAAGTAATGGTACGTCAGACTGGCTGAAATGTACTGTCTCTCTGAGAAACAAGAATAAATAGTAAACAGAAAGGAAGAAGTAATGGTACGTCACACTGGCTGAAATGTACTGCCTCTCTGAGAAACAAGAATAAATAGTAAACGTCTTTTTCCATCTATTTCAAAATGCCACATTTCTGCTATTGAATGTCAATATCCAGCAATTCTTACAAATGTACCAAACCTTATCTTCACTTCCGAAGATCCATAGACGACGTTTTCTAGGATATATTCCTAAAGAGCGTGTTCTTTTGTTAATGAATATGGATTTTGCATCGCATATGCCTTTCAATTTAGGCTTGAATTTGGTAATAAAGTGTTTATTGTAATACTTGTCATTGTAACAATTGTAATAATTGTTAATTGTAATAAAGTGTTAATTAACACACACAAAATGTTCACATCTCACAAGAATTGCACACAATTATTGGTATCTTCACTTGCAAATTATATACAAAGGAAATGTGCTTACTTGTGGAGGATAAGTGCAAAGAACAAGCGTTCTTTTGTTCATGGATATCAATTTTATGTCAGATTTACCCTTCAGTTTATGCTTCATAAATATTCATATCTCACATGAATCGAAGCCATAAATATTCACAATATCAAATTTGCATAGCATGGTGTTTGTATGTGTGTATGTACAGGTCAACTGCAATCAATTTTGAGAAATATGTACTCGCTTTGGTTTCTAGCTGCTAACTTTGTATATAGTCTAAAGTTTGACCACAGACCTTATCGTAAGCATCCTACGGGCATCATTGTACTCTGAAGGCATCAGTTTGTTCATTTTTGTAATATTCTCCTTCCACTGGAAGTAATACGTGTTGATGAACAGAATTGGCTGCTGGACCTTCTCATACACATCTACTGACAATGGGAAGAGCCAGGCATCTAAAGGAACAGAGCATCTGTAGTAGGAAGTAGGAAGTGTGAGTTATAACACATGAAAAGCAGTTAAGAAAAATATCTGTGAAAAATGGTCTCATCTACCGAAAACAAAACTTCTCATCAGTGAGGAGAAATGATACAACATATCATGAGATAGCTGCTATAGCAGTTTTGTTTCCAAAAATACATCAAAATTAAAAATTCAGCAAAAATTACTTCCCCTTTTTGTTTCATTCTAACAACTGAAAGGAAAATTTTTATCCGATGTTGCATTTATGAGCGCTATGTAAAATGCTCCAAACATGCAAAGATGTACTG
>KN885536.1:23180-49272 GCA_000934455.1 Apostichopus parvimensis | reverse complement strand
GAAGGAGAAGACACTCTTAGTCGTGGTAATATTCCACAATCGCGGTGCAGTAAACTGAAAAGAGCTAACCATCCCCCCCCCCCCCACTCCCCCAAAGAATGGTTATATGTAGATTCCCTGAGAAGTAACTGATCATTTGAACCAAGATTACGGGTCGGAATGTATTCTTGAAAGCACATCAGCGATGTATAAAGACATCATGTATATAGACAATCAGCATTAGCTTGGAAACCATTCTGTAAGTAACAGGAAGCCAATTCAGTTCTTTACAGGATTGGTGTAATATGACGAGACCTTTTCGACAAAGTTAAAATGCGAGCTGTGGTGTTCTGAACATGTTGAAGACGAGACAGTTGCATTTTTGGTAAAGATGGTATATGCATATAACAACGCAGAGTGCTTGACCTACGTTTGAACGTAAATACGACAGTCCATCGTCGGATAGTTCAGACGCCCTCTAAAGTCACAGTTCATAACGTTCCATCAACATTATCGCTATAAAACAAACATTGGCCTGCAGAACGCCATATCACAAATTGTATATGTGTATGGAAGCTGCACAGACCAAATGAGGTGCGGTGGGGTGGGGGGGGGGGCATTTCCAAACTTGGGTCAGTTGCTATGGCAACACTCTCGAAATAATAACCAGTTCCATTTTCCAACTAATGCGCAGGTGCGCAAGATACTCTTGGAAGTGTTTACAAATAGAAGTATGTATCACATGTGACTTTGTGAACTCGAAGCCAGTGAGAGTTTATTGAAGGATTTGACATCATAATAACTATACACATCGTCAAACGTACACCAATGACTTCGAGATGTTCGTCCACATACTACTTCCTTACTCCTGGTAATATCACGGTTTGTATAAATACTTATGCATGACGGTAAGCGAACTTCTCTCTTAGTATGTCACTCAGTTTGCGCATGTGCGGTAGGTTTGAACGGTGAAATACCTCTTTGTCTGATGATTGAAAGTGTATATATGACATAGACATGCGTCCAATTTAACAATCGATACTTTATTTCGGACCTATGAATGTAACCCCGACACGAACCGGAAAAATACAAATAAAATAAAAGCAGGGTTCTGTGCTGGATTGTTTTAATTTCCACATGCATGTAAGATTTCTGTATAATTGATAAGACTTAATTTTATGAAGACTATATCTTCTGAGATTTTAATATAAAAATCAATCACAATAGCTGCTTTAATGTGATTCTTATACAAACTTCGAGTTCAGCTTTAAACATAATAATCACAAAAATAGCCATTTAGCCAAAATGGATACGAGTCCCTCCATCTTAGCATATAGTCTCTATAAACATGTCCAACAAACAATGGTGTGTTACATTCAAAAGATAAATAGTTGTTAATTAGATGAAGAGAAAACCTGAAGGGATTCCGTAAAGTTCATTTGTTCAAATTCCTCTCGAAAGAAGATAGCAGCCCGAAAGGGCTTCAGGGCCCCAAACATATTTATTCATCCGAAGAGAAACAAGGATAGATTTAACTGAAAATCATTAGTCATGTATATTAGAACACTAAGACACTGACGACAGCAACTGTCCGGTACGAGGCCGCAGACAACAGCCCCAAAAGACCAACCAAAATGGTGTTATCAAAGCGAAAAGAGACAAGAATGATTCTTTCTGCGTTGGAACTATTACACAATAGGATTGACAAATATACCTATGACAACAACTTTCGCCGGTAAGGGGCCTCATACAGCAGCCTTAAAGGGCCCGAACATGGTTTATTCATCCGAAGAGAGACAAGGATAGAACTATATACTAACTGGAAATCACTAGTCATATATAGTATAGTAGAACACTTAAATACTGATAACAGCAAGTTCTTCCTGTACGGGGCCCAAGACAGCAGCCCCAAAGGACCCACTAAAATGGTAGGCCTACTCATAAAGAAGTTTACAATACAAATTATACAATTAATCAGAAAGTACAAACACATTGTACAGAAATACAATAGACATTATATGTGTATATGGGCGACATGCATACAAGGTTACACTGAAGACATATGATATAAAACATTGGGATGTGCCTGAAGGTATATCGTGAGACGTTGCTGAAAAAGAGCATCTTATGTTCCTTATATATATATGGAGAAAAGTGTATGAAACACCCTCAGTTCCTTCAGACCTTCCTTCAGACCAACATATGGTGTGTTCAAGGTGTGTTAGCTCAGTGGTGAATGCCCGTGCCTTCCAATCATAAGGTCCCCGGTTCGAGTCACTACAAGATTAATGTATGTCGTCCAGTTACAGAGTTGTTGACAATTGACAATTCATAATCATGGACCATACATATGAATCTAAGAGACTGACTTCGGTCAGCTTGCGGCTTTGATAAGCCAATGAGGCTTCTTCGCGAGTTCCTGCTTGAAGGAGGATCTAAAATACATACATACATACGCACATACATATTTCATTGTATTCCGTTGTATACCAATTGAAAGAAAAAATTACTGTCACCGTGAACTTTCCGTGATACCTTCGAGCGAAACCATAATAACCAGTTTCTGGGAATGTACGCTGCAAGAAGGTAATTGATAAGGGAAATACCCGATTTGCGGAAATTGTTATTTGTAAGCTTTACAGAATATATTTATTGGCTCATAACTGTTTGACCTTTCAATTGATGTAAAATGATCACCATGTGAAAGTCCTGTCTTATGTGTCACGTGTATAACTGTATCCACTTGTGGCTATTAAAGATGTCCAGTAGGCTGTTTCTTTCCTAGTGCCAGGCAAGTTTCAAGCGAGCGTAACCAAGTCTATGAGCATCATATTGTCTCTCGTATCATTTCCCCTCTGTGAGACCATGGAGGTACCTCCATGATGAGACATGCTTATTGCGATTAACCTTTCATCGACTAATCTCGGTTGTTTTGCGTTTACATCATGCGCATCGGATAGAAATGAGTACGGCTTCAAATTAATGTGTTGTCTTGACGACGTCGTTTTGGCGAATCAAGTAAACCGTGTTGCGATACAAAACATTTGCATCTCGGATGGGTAATTTGTTCACTTGGTAAACACATTTGAGTTATTTATTTTTTTGTCGTAACAGTTTCCCTTATTTGACATATACATACTGTTGCAGAGACTGAGGTAAACTAACAAATTTAGTGCTAGTTTCGGTGATGTTTACTTCTTTAAACCTCTGATCGCCCAAGTTAATGTATTTGCAGTACATAAAGATTCTGAATAGAAACACTGAGCTATTGCTTTGATATCTAAGTTTTCACAGAGAAAATAAAACAGAGTTCGTTAGATTTATATCAGATCCAAACGTATGTAGATTTCTCCGATATAAAGGCAGCACACCCGCCGCTCTCTCGGGCAAACTGACCGACAAAACATTCCCTGCATGTTCCATTGTGTTAGACCTCTCAGTACAGCTAGTATATATTGTCGATAGTTGGTCAGTGAAACTTTTTGGAAGTCTTCATGATGTGCTAGAAAGAAATATTGGTTTAAGAAAGAAATATTAATTAATCCGTATAGCTTGGCACTTCACAAGTGCAGTCTCTCGTCCATATAGTCTAATTTATTTCTACATAAATCCACTCCATCATATCACTTGCTATCTACGATTCCTTGATACAATATAACATCTAACTTCATTTATACTTCAATATTGTACTTTATAAGTGAAGTATTTCGCATTATAGAATTCTTGAGATAATTGAAGGATAATTCATATATAACATGCTTATGAACTTCATCCTAGCTTCATTTTCAGTTTGGAGTTAACGTGTTTATAAGATTAAAGACTGTCACCTGTGTCGAACTCATGTGACCTTTGACCTCTACAAATAATGATAGGGTTCAAAGCACGGAAGTAACATATTTCCGTGATTCAAAATCTCAATAAAGTGCCCGACTAAATACGTATATGAGTCTACTCAAGCTCTTCTATTGGACTTGTTGAATTTCCAATGTATTCAGACTTTGAATTTTATTGACCTTTGGCATTTGACCTTTCAAAAAACCAAATGGCTTCATTGACCTCACTAATGGGTTACATAGGCTTTACCATTTATGAATTTCATGCAAGCCTTACTGTTGGGTTTATAGTGTTTACAATGTTTTCAGAGTAATACCTCTTTTGACCCCAAATGACCTTTGACCTCTACCAAACATCATATGGCTATTGTACTCATTAAGGTGGATCGACTAATAAAAGAAGATGCACTTTTGGAGCTGCCGTGGGAAGAGTCTTCACGCTTTCAACTCATGTGAACTCAAATGACATTTGACCTAAACAAAAGCAACATGATCTGTGGTACGAAAACTAAAGTGTGTCTACCTAGCAAGTATAAAGTTATACCACCACGCACTTTTTGAATCGGGTTTACAAGACATTGCGAACCCCACACACACGTACGCGCACCATAAACATCGCATCAATGAATTTTCCTTCAGCAATTAAGGAATCACAAACAATCGAAAGAAGTAATAAGAAGATTAGTATGTATATAATTCTGAAAAGCATTAATACATACACGTATAACCAAAATCGCAGGATTAATGATATTAATAATAAACAGCCTTTCGGCTGTGCACACTCGTACCAGAATGACAAAATAACGGAAACATTCAAGCCCATGAAGGAAATTAGACTCAGCAAGTCGACAGTACATTAAATAATGTGAAGAAATGAAGGTCACGATCTCTTTGGAAATCAAGGGTCAAATTTAGCCCAATTCGTGCGAAAAGTGTGTCGCAGTCTATTCAAAAACCGTTAGTTAAACCGGCTTTTATACTGGGTGTTAAATTTAATACATTTAATACGCGATGGGTGTATGATGATCGATGTACCTCCTGAGTGATCACATGATAAAGGTCACATGGGATGAGACTTGGATCCGTGAATTACCTACTTGTTTTATTTGCGAATTTCAGATGAAAACGGGAATGATGGCGAACGTGAACAATTGACGCATTATATTTAATAGAGGGAAGCAAATACATATACAACAGGCAGCCTGAAATTTGTCGGACTTGTGCAAGTTGGTCTCGTTCCCAGTCCTCGAACCCTGACTGTCCGAATACAATGAGTTCTTCAAATATTGATTACTTTACGGATTCGCGTCCTACATAAATATAAAAAACAAAAACATGCAAGAAAGCTGCAGTGTGGTTTCGATGATGCTAAATGAATAATCCTATACGAATGTGACACACTAGGCTGTAGGGTATACTAGCCAGGATGAACTTACATACTTCCATCTAAGTAGTACAGCAAAAAGCATTGAGATATGACTATTCACACTGGCAGCTGATGACCGAGATGGACAATTTTCTTGTACTCAGCATACTGATTGATCTCTACCAAACTTTAGACAACAGGCTTCTATTACTTGATGTGGTACACCGACATTCCGTACATTAAGCAGGCGCCGAGCGATTTTTACCCCCTGGTCACCAAAATGTTGCGTCTGGTTTGCCTAGAAAACATCTCACTACACAACTTTACTACATACAAACCTGAAGTTTTCATTTTGCACTGAATCTCGACAATTGCGAAATACGAGGGAAAACTTCAACACGGAAGCAAAGCTATAATACCGATGATTCAAAATGATATCGTCCATTCCAATAGCAACGTATGTCAAAACAGTACGTTTATAACACACCTTTGTTCACAGGCATGTATGCAGCGACGTATGCAATTACCGACGCTTTTCGGCCTTTTGGCTAAGATCATGGGTAGTATCTGTTCCCTGTCGAGGGGAATGATGATGCACACCCGACGATGATCTCACAGTCACAGTCCCGATGCAAGGGGACTGGGGTTGAGAGCGGATCAGTCGTTCGGTAGTTTGGTTTTCGTGCCAGGTTCTTTCCTGGGCGACTTTTTCTTAAAACTGAAGTAGTATTACCGACGCACTTAAGTCAATGGAGATTTGGTCGAGGCTTCTGATTTCTTATTTATGGATGCACTTAAGCTAATTTTCAATTGCCAATGGCCTCTCCTATTCTTATGAGGTGTACCGCACAGGTTATCTAATAAACTGGTCGGTTGGAGATATGGTAGAATATAAAAGGTTTCCACAATTTGACCCCTGGTGACTCCAAATGACCTTTTACCTCCACCAAAAACAATAGGCTTCTTGAAAATAACATGCACAACGACATACTAAATATAATATTGGTCCAAGCATCTCTTCTTATCTAGAGACATTGCGTTTGCAAGGTTTTCACAATTTGAGGAATTAATTTGAGGTCAGTTATGTGATACGCCTCCTAACGTTTGCGACGGTTGCGCTTTTTTGTTTTAGGGAATAAACTTAGCCAACACAAGAAGCAAAGGGAAATTGTGATATAAAATAAACACGTGAAACACCGATGTCTTACTATTGCAAGAGTAAAGAAGAAGTTAGTCTAGGAAGTTTTAACGTGAACCTGTGTAAACATTGGACTAAGTCCACTATTTTGTTTCATCATTTCGGGCGACTTCAGTCCTACGGAGGCCTAGGTTGGTCGCCCATCCTGCTACGTTTGGAAGACCATCTAGCTTTCATTTATCAACTTTAACGTGAATATTGAATTAAGAATTGATCAAATTAGCATCTTAACCGGGGTTAACGTTTTCAAATCACATATTGGTAGACATGGGTTAGGTTTGCTACTTCCACATTACAAGTCTTTATGACATTTACAAGACTCGGTATAATTCTTTTCCTGACGTAAACAAAACTGACAGTCTAGTTCTAAACTATAGATTAGTTGTGAAATTTAGCACGTTGTGTTCAATTCCACACATCTCACGTAGTAAATATACCAAACACAAGTACAACCAAGGTTACAATCAGCTCGCTACGTTATTGGAGCAGCAACGTATATTTCAGTTCCGCGCTTTAGAAACCGAGCGTTGATGTTAATAACTACTACTGTAATCTGAAAAAACATCATCCTAGGTTGTACTTGTCGAATGAAAACTTTAGTGGCGAATATCTGGAAGAATCATCCTTACAGAGAGATTATTTAATTACTACGAACAGATGAGACAGATGACTTGAAGAAGTAAGCGTCCACGACGGCAACCGCCGACGTTCTGTTAGTGTTACTGTAACTACTCGACTGATTAGGCCTAACATCACAACTAAGTACAGTCTATCATTGATGGTAACCTATGCCTGTAGACTGTCTGCACTTTAGTCTCATCTCAATCCTATGTCTTCATAGCTAACTTTTTCATCATTCATTGCCAGTTTTTGAAGCCTTGGTGTCTGGTGAGCAATACGATCTATCTGAGTGTAGACGAGTTACACTAAACTGTTATCTAATAACTTATAATCGGTCATACTTTGTAGCGCTCGGTTGGCGTTTATGTCCTAGTAGGATTTTTTGCCGACTTAACCCATTCAGATTCAGATTCACAGGCCAATACTACTTACTAGATCTAGGCCTAACCACTGCCTAAGCCTATGTACTGTACAGTACTACAGCAAGTGTTGCTGTTCAGATTCAGCAGGGTTCCTAGTTACTAGCTAAGCATCAAATGTTTTTTTCCAGTCACATTTTGTAAGGATATATCCTTACCAAAACAATCTAGGCTAGGCCTAGGCTAGTTGATATTAGTTCCTGAAATTTCCAAAAAACTGAAATGATGTAGCCTAGTTACAGAAGGCTGCTGTAAACCAACATGTTTACCAAGTAATTGTCTGATCTAAATGTTAGTTGATGTTTACATCACACTTCAACGTTTACCTCTGGTGATTAAGGAGCTCACATTTTGACATACTTTCAAAGGTGTTGCGAATGGGCCAGTCATAGAGAAGTACAGTATGACTCCTGTCGCTTTTTTATCCCTTTTCTTGTCTGCTGTGTTTGACAACTATGTTGGAAAAACATAACAACAACTTAGAGGGTGTGAAGACTCGCACACAAAGAAACGTCTCACGCCGTTAATCTGACCTAGTTTCGAATGAGATGTAAATGAACCGTTAGACACCACCATCGATTCCAGAAAATACACACACAGCTTGCTACCGTCGGTAATTAGACACTAGTGTACAGTAATACAGGTACGGTCGATACCCACAACACAGTGTACATAGCAGTGATGGACATCTCAGGTCTAGATAAAAGATAACAACGTATCATGTTTCATTACTGCCTGCATTTTGTAGCGACAAGAAAAAAACTTCACTTGCAAGCAACGGAAAGTTAACTTTTTCAGAGGGCGGCACACAGTTTAGGGCAAGTTTTCAATGCCTTCAAGTGCAAATAAATTTCTGTTATCTGTAGCTCAATCATTTATTAATTTGGTGTCAGAACATATTCACTATTCAGGCAAGTTAAAATCCTAATAAGATCTAGATAAGATCTAGACCAGATAAGTATCAAAAAGGACATATATACTGTATACATTTTGAAGCAACTTGCAGAGCTGTTAAAGTTTTCATACAATTTGGAAAACATTCATAGCTCACTGGTGTTGTTAGTTGGACAAAGGCCTAATTGCATAATAAACAAGTTAAATTGAAAGAAAGAAGAAGAAAGTGTTTGATGTTAGTTTGGATTTTCATAGTAAAATTGGTACTGCAAAGTAGTACTAGATATGCATACAGTAGCCTATTGTGTTGGCCTATGGTAGTCTAGTATAGACAGTAACTTTGGCTACATGCAGGCAATCAAGAATTTTACAGCCCTATATATTAGGCTTTGCCTTTGTATTGGCACAGTTACTTTAGACATTCATTTTCATTTTGTTGTGATATGCCAAGTTGTATGTTTAAAAATATTTAATCATGACCAACAGATCAATTAGTAAGATTGTTTTGTGTAAATTACTAGGGATACTGTATTATCAAAGCAAACCCAACCTAACAGTACTGTACAGTAGGTTATAAGAGTTAATAGATCTTTGTGAAGAACAATTGTTCCCCCCCCCCCACCCACACCAAACATCTTAGGATACTCTTGCTCTGTTGGGACGACATCAGGGCTTAAAAGTCATGTGGGTGCTTGGGGTGGGGGGTGGGAGCCTGTGATGTCATGGAGCCAGTTGGTGCACATACTTGCCATTATGATGTGAAACCTTTTATTTCCCTTTGTTTTACTTGTATATAAGAAGCAATAAAACCATTGCCAATATGAGGTCATGTAGTATGTTTATCACTTCATTAATTGAGACTCAAGGGCACTAAAATAAGAACACTTTTTTTTGGTATTTATGTTATGTTTTATACAGTATATTTATTAATTTAAACAGCATGCACATTTATACTGTTGATCATGAAATTCTACTGCAAAACCTATTGTACATTACAGGGCTTTATTGACTAAATTAAGAATGTTTTAGAAATCATCTTCAGTACTGTACTGTTATGTTAACATTAATTCCATCAGTTTCTATTTTAAAGAATACTTTTTTTTGGTGTAGGTCTGCAAGGATCCATCCTTTGCCCTCTCTTTTATTTATTACAGTATATCTATTAAAGTAAATGAATGTTCTGGTCCATGCGACCATCCATCACATGCAGTGACATGCCAGATTTTACTGTACAATGTTTCTCAAACTTTGTTGATACAATACATTCATGCTGACAAAAGTAAAATCCTGGGAGAAGCCCGGGCAACATTGGTGAACAATGAATGGCCTCTGTTGTGTTTATACATGGCTGTTCAATAACAGCTGGCCTTAGAAATAAATAATAAAGTCTGATGCTAAATTGTATAGCAATGGTATTTCATTTCTTACCAAGATGAAAAGCCTTATCAAGGAATGTCGGAACTGTCTAGAAATCAATCCCGTCACACTAGAAAGGTCTGCAAGAGTGTATGAAAATCTACACAATATGGCATGTACAGTAATTACTGTAGACAAGGTTTTCAGTGATTTGAAATTATCTGAATTTTGAATCAACTATTAAAGGGTTTCAATTGTTTTCTTTCTTTTGTGTACAGTATACAGTAAGTTTGAAGTTTATTAAAAATCCAGTAGAAATTTAATTATAACATATATTTATACATAGGACCACATGTAAAACAATATCATTCAACAGAAAGTATAGACAAAAATTATAGAAGCATAAAATAATACAGAAGAACATACAAAATATTGTAAATGCATAAAATATATAAATGCATAAAATATGTATAAGTAGGATTGTAAAACAGTATCATTAATTAGAAAGTGTCAAAAAGAATAAAAAGAGCTGCGCTATAAAACAAAAGAAAGCAAGTCTAACAAGACTGTAAGTAATATTATACTTTAATCCCTACTTACAGTGGTTTCCCTTAAATGTTAGTTACATTGCAAATGTCCCCCTACTGTACAATTCATTGGCATAGCGATTGTCCACATAAAGACTGTAATGGAACTGATGATTTTTATGTTTTGCAGGTACTGTACAGTAGCACTGTGGGCCGCTACATATTTTCTTCTCAACGGCACAACCATCCAAACCAGGTCATTCAGTCCAATTAGTTTGAGGTTTTTTTTCTGAGAGTAAAGGAAGGAGAAGAAGATGGAGAAGAAGTACGTTAAATGTCCCAGTTCTTTGGAGGAGCTGATAGCCAGTCTTCACATTCTATTTGAAGAGGATAATGTCAACATCGAAGAAGTCCAAGAAGTCATGGAGAATTATAAGAGTAACGTAGATGACTGGGGAAAGTTTGCAATCTATGACAATCACAGGTGAGCGTGTTACTATACACATACTAGTCTTGTAGGAAAAAGGGTGGGGGGAATGGGGGTCGGGGAATTAAAGGTCAGTTTGCAGAAGAAAAAAAAATAATAATGTAGGACTCCACAAAATACTGACCAGTGTGTGTCCATGGGTGTTTATGCAAGTACAAATTGACGAACACATTCTACGACAAGAACACGTTTTCAGAGCATCACATCACAGTACAGTATATAATGTAAATGTGTGGCGGTGGTTGATGAATGAGAATAAACATCTGTACAGACACTCTATGATTGGCATGTAGACCGAGCTACAGTACAGTACATGCAAACCTTGTTGCAAGGTCTTGAATATTTAACAGCACAGCATGTATATATATATGGTGTTGAATTGCCACTCTGGTCTGAGGTCTAACAGATACAGACCAGTGCTGTGTATTTTCAAACAAACCTGTGTCCATGTAAATGTTGACAAGTGAAATTTTAGCTCAAAATTTGTAGGCCAAAGGCCTAATGTTACGAAAAATGTACCTCCTCATGGTGGTAATGTGATTGTAGGAAGCCTGCCAAAAGGGAGGAGAACTAGAAGGAGATTATATGGCCGAACTGTTTCATGGGTGTGTTCATGATGGCATACAGAATTAGGATATACAGAAATGCAGACATTTGGGGCTGGAATTCATGAATGTCTGCGTATCATGCCAGACACGCCTACAGTACTCGTGCTTTGTTTTATTTGACTTCAGCATAGAAAAGTACACAGACTATATCTACCAATATTATCTTCAGCAACAGACATTGTTCAAAAGACTGATTTTTTTAGATTTTTTTTGCACCTTCTTTACTGCACCTGAGTGTACAGTATGGTATGTATGTCAACTAGGAATGTCATTTGGATTGTTTGCACTGTACATCAGCTCTTAATTGATCATTCACGATCTAGGTTTGCTTGTTTACAGTGCTAATGTTTCGTATTATAATGCAACTGTGCAGGTACAGCACTAATGGTAGCATTTTGTGGGTCAGCGTGCACGGGGAGGGTCTATTGACGGTTTGCAAACTTGCGTACGTGTACAGTACTGTTATTACAGCTCCGTTGTAGGAATTGTTAATGTGGAGACTTACTGTAGTGATATTTCACTGGATATTGAAACCATTCCCAATGTAGAAGTTATAAAAAGTGATCTTGCTTGTAGCCAACAGCAAACCACTTCAGACACTTGAAAGGCAGTTCATGTGAGAAGTCAAGGCGGGGATTAAATCCTGTCAATCAGGGCACCTTCTCCTTGCCATCACTTTTGGTACTTCTGAAAGTTTCTTTCCACACCTGCCTTGTACAGTAACTGCATGTCATATGAATAAACAAAGAACTACAACTTAATGCACTTTATACTGAGCTGTATAACACACTGCCAGGTTTAATCTAGAAACTGGACTTTAATTAAAAGGTACTTCGTTGTGATATGTCTAGATGCTTTGTGCTGTTACAGTAGATCAATACATTTAGACAATGAAGGTCATTGTGAATGGAGCAGCCTACTGTAGTCAAAACCTGGTTAGGGCTACTGTACAGTATGCACAAGATTTTAATGTACATGTATACAGACACAGGCGTAGGAGCCCAATTTGATTTGGGGGGCTGTAACGACTTACCCGAAAATTGTAACCAAAATGTTTCACGCGTTAACATGTTAATGTGCATATCATATAGGCATGCATCAGTTATTACATCGTTATTTGTGCGCAATGGCATCGGAAAAAACATTTGAGTTCAAATATCAAATCTGCTGCAGTTTCAAAATGATTGTCAAGCATAGATTATACAGATTTAAGTAATTACAATATATTTGATTTATTTGCCATAAAGGACTTAGTGTATTGCCCCAAGATTTGAGGATGCTATTAAATGACCATGAATTTAAACAATAACAAAACTATTTCTCTCATTCTCCATATTACTTCCAGGCCTTTACGAATATTCAATTATGTAATATAAATGGCTTAGTGAGATAAAATGCTTTGAAGTGAGCAGTACAAATGATGAAAATGATTGAGCATTATTTTTAAGTTAGCATATTACATATTTGGTATCAATACGTACCAGTGATAACATGTAAATGGCAGTGTCATATGTACATATTTATTTTGTATGATAAAGTAGTGATAATATTGCAGATTTAGGTCATTCCTCTCTAACCTGTCTCCTACAGTATACATAGAGTACATGTGGACACTCCTACTGTAGCTTACAGTGTATCAACTCATAACACTGTTACACTGCCTCCTTTGTGACTCACTCCAGGTTACACTGCCCTCCTCCTTCTAAATCTTAGCTTTCTGTGCTCAATATCCCAGAGATACTGTACTATAACCTGTACATGTGGCATATATAAATCTTTA
Organism: Apostichopus parvimensis; assembly: GCA_000934455.1. Taxonomy (NCBI): domain Eukaryota; kingdom Metazoa; phylum Echinodermata; class Holothuroidea; order Aspidochirotida; family Stichopodidae; genus Apostichopus; species Apostichopus parvimensis. Next base: position 36,204 of record KN885536.1, on the reverse strand, counting down.
TTGCTGTTTTCAACAAGCTTTAATGTAAGTACAGGTGGTGTGGTTGTTGTCACATGACATGTTATCATGAAACTCATAAATTTGAATGTTTGGCAGTCACTGTACTAATATTGTGGTATTAAGGGCAACAAGTCAGCATTTTGGTGGAGGTCAAAGGTGACGATATTGGAAATCATCCTATGTTCAGTAATCTGTTTAACTCATTAGTTTGACATTGTACAATCTTGAGTGCTCAAGTACTCACTGATGAGAGAAGATATATGTGCTTTGGAGTTCTCAGAAAACTTAACATCCTTTTGCCATCTGATCCAGTTGTACACGCCATCAGCAGCAACATACACTATGTGCCCATGATATGTGCAGTGCTATCTAGGTATTATTCCAACAGAAATACAGTATAGTATGATTGTTTAAGGATAGCCATGAGAGCAAATGCAGCATAGCCAAACTACAGTATGCTGGTTCATATACTGTAATACTAAATCCTTTGTGAACTATTCCTACTTGTACAAACCATTTTAAATTCCAGAAACACAAATCTTAAATGGATTGTAACTTGATTTACTGTTGTCACACATGTACTCTTACAGTATCATGCAAACTGAGAATTATAATTTCAAAGTTTTGCTTTTGACTACAGCACTGTTTAAATTGAAACTTTAAATAGTTAAGGTATTAATGTACTTTTTTAATGTAAAATTTTAGAATGCAAGAACACCAAATATATTTACAGTACCAATTTTAATCAACTCAAAAGTCGCTAAATTACAAAGATCCTTCCAACACATGGTATGTTTAGTACATGTGCTAGCCTGCTTTACTATAGGGCGAACTGCTGTACTGTACTGGAAGTGCCTGAGCTACTGTACAGTATTAAAATAAATTGAAAAACAATTTGCCAAACTGTTAAAACATTAATATTTCAGAACCATATAAGGTAGCATCCTCTGGCAGATAACTTCTCCATCAATGCTTAATAAATTGTCTAAAGCCTTGTTAAAGTTTTCTCTATGGTGAAAGCCATTCAAGATTAGCAAAGCACCCTGATATTAATTGATTGAATGCTGAATTTAGCTCATGCCATTGATACCCAAACCAGTCAGTTTTCGTATTTCATTGCAGTGCCAGGGAAGATCGAGGGTAGCTACAGTATCCATGCCAGTTTTAATTTCTACAGTAGTATGTGTTGATAATTAATTACCTTAGCTTACAGTTGATAACATCAATTAGGGAGGGATTAGATATATCTCATTAGATTAGATATAACTGTAACTTGGTACTTACAGTACACAGTACTAGGTCTTTTGGGAATGGTAAGGAAAGTCCCAGACTGGAATATTTGGCAAACTTGTAATACACCGGGCAGCCACTTATAAATTAAAATGTCTGTGTAATAGTAAGTTGGCCTGACGTTTCGATCCTAGCAGGATCTTCTTCAGAGGCTAAATGACAAGTAACAGTAACAGAAGGGACAAAAACATGCACAGAGTACAGACAGGTTAATGATTAAATTAAAATGTCCTCAGAAATTTAGAAACATGCTGGTTTAAGCTAAAGTACTGTACTTAACCCAATTTTTCCTTCGTTTGAAAGGAGGCTGAGTTGACGACAACAGACAAATCAAAACGTGACGTGTGGGATACACTTCAAATGAAGACTTCATAGACTAGTAACTACAGCCACTGTGATGCAATAACTGACAGTGGTTGCTCACAATACTAGGCATAAAACCTAAAATATAGGCAATATACATCTCTACAGTGACAACACAACTTGAATCATAGGGGCCTATACTCCCTATAGAGTAAGTACTAGTATAAAGGTGATGGATTCAGCAAATGTACAATAGCATTTAATAATATGGAGGCGATACTGTCAGTAGTTTAAAGGGTGTGAAGACTCGTGCAAAAAGAAACGTCTAATGCCGGTAATTTGACCTAGTTTTGAATGAGGTGTAACAGAAGTGTTAGACACCACCATCGATCCCAGAAAATGCACACACAGCTTGCTACCGTCGGTAATTAGACACTAGTGTACAGTCAGTACTTACATACAGCTGCGTTCAATACACACAGCACAGTACATACAAACGATACAGCTATGGACATCTCAGGTCCAGCTAAAGATAACAATTAAGGTACAGTATCACGTTTCATTACTGTCTGCATTTTGTAGTGACACAAACCAAACGTCACGTGCAAGCAACAGAAAGTTAACTTTTTCAGATGGCAGCACACGGTCTTCAATGCCTTTAAAGTGTGGCAAGAACAAATCAATGACGGAAATTCTATGGACAGAATGATTCTATTTCGGGTTTGTCACCTTTGTCATCCTACAGGATCCATCACTGTATAGAGACTGCATAATACGGTAGGGATTATTAACAAAAGAAAGATGGCCTACGGTACTCCTCCACTTCAGTGACTTGACTGCTTCAACTATACTGTATATACACAGTATGTATTATGTACAGTAAATTACTGTACTATACTGTATACATGTACAGTATGCATTGTGTACAGTACAATAAGTACTGTACTGTACAGTATACACAGTATGTTTTGCGTACAGTACAATACTATACTGTATAAACAGTATGTATTACGTACAGTACAAAACTTTACTTTACTGTATGCACAGTATGTACAGTATGGCATACATTACAATACTGTACTGTATTCACAGTATGTATTACATGCAGTACTGTACTGTTTACACTGTACTGAACTGTTTGTGCAGCTGTATGGTAAATCCTACTGTATTATATGAAAGAAATTGCTGGTTAGGTGTGTACAGACTCTATCTGAGGCTTTGATCTGGAGATGGGCCATTTACCACATCTAGTAACAGCATGACCTGCAGTGTAACCAGCGGCAACAAGAGAATTGGAATGGTACAGGTTTAATAGAGAACTCCCATATTGTACAGTACTATTGGATAATCTGTGATGACTGGTATTGTTTTACGTTATGCACTAATTGGTTTTGTAAGCTTTATCATCAGTTTGCCATTTTGTCATACAGAACTGTAGCTTTGGAAATTATATTACATAACTGCTACAAGTGCGACTCTTTGTACTATTGGTTTGATACCTGTATTATGGTAAATAGTGGTTCAGCGCAGTATAACCATTTTACTTTTTACCTAAAGTATAATGTACAATGCCAGAAATGGCAAACTTGAAAAGTTCTGTAACTTATGGGTCAATGAGTAATTATCACTCTGAGAGTCACAAGTACCACCATGCCTGTTATATCATATCTAAAGTTAATACATACAGTTGTTACTGTACTTCATACCTCTCTTACCTGTCTCATATGCATACTGTACGTACAGTATGTATACTCAGACCTACAGACTGGTGAAATTCTTGAAGTGCGCCCTCAATAACCCTCTATGAGGTCACTGCCCCCTTCCATCTAAATCAACCATTTTGAAGTTGTATACTGTAGCTCAGAAGGTATTTATACAGTATGAAAGCTAAGTCATACAGTAGTTTGTCATAGTTTGTTTAAAGTTGCTTTCTTCCTGCGGCTTAGTTTGAAACTTTAGGTCAGAAACTAACATCCCCTGGCCCTGTCAAGGCTAGTAATTTTGACGTTGTCTGCACATGTACAGTAACCCCAAGTACATTCAGTCAATATCAAGTCTTTCTAATTATAGCACGGTCACTTGGCAGAATATTGTTCTATTGACAAGTTGTAAGACCGTGGAAACATGGTTTCCTGTTCATTCTTTCTATTACAAATTCTTTGACTTGAGACACTAAATGTGCAATTTTTTTATGACCCCGCAGCATTTCCACTACTCATACTGTACACAAAGATTGTTTAGATGGTTTAGTAAGATCAGGTTAATTCTTCCATGAAAATTGTAGATTTTGTGCAATTATACAGAATTGTCCACGTCTCAATTAGATTCATTGATATATCTGCATTTTGATATTTGTGTTAATGTTACAACTGTAGACAGTGTACTTAAACTTCTGCGGTCTTTAAGATTCATTTATGCAACATATATAATACTGTACTTTAGTATGAAGATCTACTTCTTTCATCTTCTGCAGGTACACAAGAAACTTAGTGGACGAAGGGAACGGCAAATTTAATTTGATGCTCCTCTGCTGGGGTGAAAGTCAAGGCAGGTGAGAATTCAAAGTACTGCACAACACCAGTGTTTAAAGCCTTCTCATACATTGACCCCTAGGGACAAGGAAGAAATATTCACAACCCTCCCCCTTCCATCAACTAAGGATTTGTCACCAATGACCTCAGCCCAACTATGGTTGGGACAGAGGTCAGGAAAATTGCTCTTTTCTTTGCCCCAAATGGCACTCTCTGGCCTTTTCTGCGATTGTGACAATGTATTTGTCGGTCCCATTCGATTTTTACAAACCCCAATTTCTCCCCAGATCTCTACCGAAGAGATTTAAGTCTTTCTCTGGATAGCTGCAGGTTTTAGAAGATCAGGGATCATTTATGAGTATTGGAGGAGAAAATCAAATGAATTGGTGTTGCCTTGTGTTTAATGAAAGGATTGGCCAGTACTCTTTTATCTACAAGAATAACAGGCTTGGAATACCCTGTAACTCTGCAGGAAACTTTGTAGTACTTTTCAGTTTCCCAATAATTTACTGTACACAGATCTCTTTAAAACAAAGCAGTCAACCAAATCTTTCCATCCAAGCATCCCTTCAGAATGATTAATTCTTCATTTCAAGTAATCTATGCATCCCTAACCTGTATAGGATATTTATGCCAACCCATACCATCCATCCATTCCCTCCCCTTCCCATCCCTCTCGTTACCATCCCTCCCCTTCCCATACCATCCCTCCCCCTCCCAGTGTAGCATATACAGTGTAGCACACTGTAAGGCATACTTCATTCATCTCAGATTCAAACCTCATGTCAGTTTCTGTAGACTTGGTGTTCAGTACTGTTTCCTGTCCCATCCCTCCCCTTCTCATCCCTCCCCTCTCTCATCCCTCCCCTTCTCATCCCTCCCCTTCTCATCCCTCCCCTCTCTCATCCCTCCCCTTCTCATCCCTCCCCTTCTCGTCCCTCCCCTCTCTCATCCCCCTTCCCAGCTTATGTATACAGTATATCATACTTAAAGGCATACTTCGTTCATCTCAGATTCAAACCCCAAGTCAGTTTCTGTACAACTTCATGTTCAAGTTGTTTCTTGTGTCCAAAAACTTGGCTTCAGCTACAGTAACTGAAGGCTGATGCAACATTCTGTACATGAAAGGAAATGACTTAAGGTTCAGGATATTGTCTGTGGATGTTATTACTGTACCATACAACTTCTAGAACATTCAATTGACCTTAAACAGCTGTGCCAATGATGTGGCATCTACTGTAGGTCCTAGCTCACATGATTACGTTCCTTTCCATTTTGCTGGGAATATACAGCACCTGAAGTGTATCATCCTTCTCGACCCGATGTTTTCTTTGGCTTGTGTTCAATTCTTCTATGATATGATGGTACTTGATTTGAACTTTGATACTTTTTTTATCTTTTTTTGGCTCCACCATGGAAAGGTTATATGGGTTTAAGGTGTGCATCTAGTTAAGAATAAATAATAAATAATATATTAATAAATAAAGTAGCAGAATTTAGTAACAGTCACAGTCAACAGTAAATTTACCTGTCAACATGGTAGGGGAATAATGGCTATAAAGCAATACAAAGTCGTATACTACAAGAATGTAGTGAAATGATGGTAATGAAAGCTTGATTTTCATGCAACACCCCCCTCACCCCCTTACTATTCACATAAACTGCCATCCCTTCCCGAAGATCCTGCCCTAGACCATTTCCTACAAGGGACATCAGTCATTAGATGTGCCCTACACCCCCCTCCCCTCTCCCTCAAATTCAACTCTGAATACTGTAGGGGCCCAAACAGCTATACATACAGAAACAGTACTAGGATAAGTGCTGGCTATACTGTATAGAAACAGTACTAGGATAAGTCCTAGCTATACTGTACAGATATGGTACTAGGATAAGTCCTAGCTTTACTACAGGTATAGTACTAAGATAAGTCCTAGCTATACTACAGGTTCAGTATTAGGATAAGTCCTAGCTATACTGTACAGGTACAGTACTAGGATAAGTGCTACAGTAGCTTTAATGTACAGTACTAGGATAAGTCCTAGCTACAGTATATTACAGGTTCAGTACTAGGATAAGTCCTAGCTATACTGTACAGGTACAGTACTAGGATAAGTGCTAGCTATACTGTACAGATACAGTACTGTAGGATAAGTGCTTGCTATAATGTACAGTACTAGGATAAGTGCTAGTTCAGTAGGCCAGACTTGCATTATCCAAGAACAACTAAGATCTGAATGTAGTTTAATTGCTGGACAGCCCTTGTGTGGTATAGTGCAGTACACTTCTTACTGTACAGATGTGATATACAGTACAGTGTTTAGTAGTATTGTATGTTGTGTAGTACTGTACTGCCTGAAAATTATACAGCTAACATGGCATGTCTGTTTGAATTAAGTGAATAAGCTGTTTAGCTAAGGCACCATTTGAATTGATTTGTACAAACAGTGGTGCGCTCTGGAACTAAATTAACAACTTTGTCACGTTTCGTTGCATATCATGAAGGCTTATTAGGGGAATCATCTTTAGGTTGCTAGTGATCATTGTCACATGGCATAAAATGTCTGTGTTACAAACTTCATTTTGTTTATTTGTTGCTTTGATGTGGTTTAAAATCTATTTTTGTTTTCGGCTGGCTACAGGAAGCATTTTTGTTTGCCACAGCTTCACCACAATGTTGTTAAATATATACAACAGAAATCCCAAATGTAATGCTCTCTGTTGATATAGCATACTGTAAGTGTATACTTGGATGGTGACCCACAGAATCATCCTTTAAGATGAGAACAATGAGGCTGGCTTAGCTAATTAGAACTGCAATGGGAATGGGAGCAGCAGACGTTGACACGTTGGCCTTAAAAGTTCTTACAGTCGCAAAGCATTGCTTCAACTGTCCATCCTTAAACTTGTAATTAAAACAAGTTTCACTCTATTAACACTAAAACAGAACTACAGTAATTCCCAGCAAACTTATTTTTTTTTAAATTCGTTTGTTTTTATATTTTCTTGCTTATAGCTCAATTCACAGCCATGCTGATTCTCATTGCTTTATGAAAATGCTGGATGGCACTTTAACAGAGACGCTTTATCACTGGCCAGAGAAGGCATCGAAAAAGAGACCCATGGAACAGTTTGCTGCTAACGATTATCACGAAAATCAAGTCGCCTACATCTGTGGTGAGTGTTGGCTGCCAGAAAAAGGCTATAGCGAAACCAAGCATGTACAATATGAATATGAACATTTCTAAAAGTTAACGAAATTAATTGAAAGTATGATTTGTCCCTGAGCTGGTTCAAATCTCAAATACAAGTTATTGGACAGAATTCTATGTATGCAGATCCATAGCTGGGATTTCAACACTTACAAAAGTCTAAAGAAACTTTCACAGGTTTACGTACAGTACAGACTGGAGTTATATCACACAGACAGACTGTGACATACAAAATAAATAGATTAGATGTTGAGTTTTCTGATTACAGCTTTGGAATCGGCTTGTCCAGGCTGATATTTGCCAAACAGTAAGAGATAAAGGACATTCACTTTGTTTGCTGAAGTTGACAGAATTTAATTTGAGTGGAAATTTTGCTAATAAAATAACCCATTTTACTAAATTTTCTGCTTAAAATTGTCTAAAAACTAGTTGTTTTCCTTCATGTGTTCTTGTTTTAAGCTAAAAACTTTTCAAACGCTCGAAATTGGAAGTCAAATACAGTACAATTGTTCGCTATGTGTGTATAAACAGTGCCTATTTCAGCGTTTGATTTTCGCGGTATACCAAACATGACGTCACACGGTGACCAGAGGCTCCTTTGGGTCAATCTCTGTTTTCAGACATTCGAGAGGTACTGTACATGTCACATGATTTCCCAAAATGTCCATTTTTGTGGTCGTTTTCTGATGGGTTATAGTAGGTTTTCGAAGATTATTTTTTACACATGTTGATTATGAGTATGTAAACTCCCAAATTAATGGAAAATCCCCCCCAAAAATTTTGTCTCCATAATTGGTCTTTAAATAGAAGATGCGTTCAGCAAGATGACCAAAATAGAGGAAGATTTCAAAATTTCAATGGAGTACAGGGAATAGTTTAGTAGTCAATTTTAAGTGGCAAAATTTTGAAGTTGAACTTTTGTGTCATATGATAGACTAAATATTTCCTTATGATGGAAACTGCTATATGTACAGTCCATCATCACACTTGCATCTATCGTAGCAATTTGAATTTCTCTTTATTGTATAGCATTTCTTAATATATATGATAACTGACTATTTTTAATTATACCCTGAGAATTCTGTAGATGTATTATTAACTGTTAAATAGAATACAGCAAGCTTGGGAAAGCCTGTTGTACTAAAGCTAAAAATGAGTGAACATGTACAGCCTTTACTGTACATATAGTCAATCAATACACTACAGCATGGGATGGTAATACTGCAATACTCCAGCACATGACAGGAGCAGTGAATTTTTACTGTTGAACCTATAAAATGTGGAGGTCGACATGATAGTAAATTCTTTTTTTATTATAGAAGAAAGGGTAAAAGAAGAGCAAAACATAGCTAACTTACAGTACAGTATCCAACTGTTTTTTTGTTGCATCCTTTTCAACGAAAGACATTTTTTGCTTCCATCTACCGTACTTACTTTCAACCCAGAACAGTTTTTGCTTTGAATCCCTACGACCAGAGAATTTAAATTTGTGAGGTCAAGAGGTGATTTTTTGGTCTGTCTCCCAATCAGTGAAGAGCAATCAGTCGTATACAATTTTATAGGTTAATTGGTGCAGGATGTATAAATATGTTTGTATAAATCTAAAAAAAGGGGGGCAAATTTTGCTATTTAGAAATTTTGATAATTGTTAAAGTGCCTACCTAGCATCAAATTTAACTGTTAAACGACAAAGACTACTGTATTACCCCAAGAATTTTCAATACTGTAGACGTTGGAAATATTTTACACTATACAGTGTATCAATTGTAAACCAGACATTTTCTGTCATTTAGTGTTTAGTGAAACCAACTGTAAGTACAGCAGTTCAAATGCGAGACTTTGCGGGTCCACTGTTTTAATAGCAGTGACCTCCTCTTCCTACAGTACAGTGTAATAACCAGCCGGAAAATAGTCTACATTTTGTTAGTCTGTGGTACCTAGAGAGTCAGTTTTGTATGCATAGTCAGTAATGCGAAGTTCGGAATACTGCGAAGTTCGGACACCCCTAAGAAATACACGATATCACCCTGACAACCTACAAGCAAGAGCCAATTTCAAGAAAAAGTACGAAGCTACAGTTATTTTCTCTCCAAAATGACCCGTGTGCAAGTACAGTATGTACTTAACATATTTGTCAATAAAAGGAAGTTAAAGTTGTGGGGTGTTTTAAGGCTTAGGTGTCCGAACTTAGCAGTGTCCATGCTACAGTAGCTGAGTCCTGCCTTAAACTGCTCTTACAGTACAGTAGGCGACCGAGAGAGAGAAATATAGAGCTCTCCCTCTGCTCAATACATTGTCCTTTTCAATCTTGCGTGCCTGCATTGTCCCTAGTTTTGGGCAGAAGACGTAAGCTTCAGTAATGTAAGGGATGTTTAATCTTTGACTTTTTGCTTACAGTAGTCCACAATGATATCTTGATTTCTGTGAGGAGAAAATTGTGATACAGTAGCTGTGAAAAATATGACAACGTCTGTATTAACTGACCCTACTCTGTAATTTATACAAAGGGCAGGGGAAGCAAAACGATTGTTAGTGTTATTGAGTCTATGGTAGTTGCATTTGACTTGAAGATGTTTTCTGTAGATAGTGATCACCAAAAGCCAAGACTATTTCAGGGAATAACTAAGTGTTTAGAGTTTTGTGCAAACTTTGGAGAGCCTCTGAATTTTGTAATAAATAAGACAATAATGTCAATGTGTAAGGAACTTGCTATATATCGATCTTTGCAATTGAATAGCAATATGACCATTTTGCATAATGATCATTTTGCCATATATGCGATACCTTATACAGAAATACATAAATATTCGCTGTATTTGGGATTTGTTTGTGAAGATATTGGTTTGTACTGTACTTAGGTTGCTTTTATTAACTACTGTAAGGGTGGTGGAATGAGGAAGAAGGTTGATAAACTTTTTGACATGTTACCAATTTAGTTATATGATCAGTTGGCCTACTGTACATGACTACAGTATTTAGTATTTTCTACAGGGCACAGTTATATATTACAGTACTGTAGATCAAATTGCAGTTACTAAGCTGTTCAGAGACAGGTTAGTTATAGCCTGAAATTGCCATTATCCAAACAAAGTGACTTTAACTTTAGGTGATTACGTCAACTGATGCCTGATGGGTTTGCTTTGAGTGACTAATTGCGATATTTAATCAATATTTTAATTAAACGTTTGCTACTGTACGAACGCCTTAAATATCTTTCCTCATTAAAATTGCAGAAGTTCCTGGTATTCCCTCTCACTAGACTATGATACTTGACAATTTCCAGATCATTCTTTTATGTGTACATGCAGTAGTACTGGGCTATGTACTCCAGAGGCTATGTACAGGGTAAACAGTATATACTGTACAATGAAACTTCTTGTTAAACATACATTTTATGCGTACAGTATGTTATGGTTTGCTTTACACAGTTTAAGACTTTCAACTGTTGATGATAGTTAAATGCTCATTGTCAGATTTATACCTTGAGGTTACTGTGTTGAAGTGTTTGCGATTCTTTCATTACAACAGCACCATTGCCATATTTTACACATTTTGATAATTTAAAAGATGATGTAACCTTTGGAAAAGTGGGGCATAGAGGAGTGAATGATAGCACGCTGTAAGACTTTCAAAGTCTGGCAATTATGACTCCTTGCCAAATTAATTCCTCAACTTTCATAGTGTGTTACTGCACCAACCTGTACATCTCAAATTTTTGATAAAGGAAGAATATTATGAAAATCTGGGCAATTTCTGTAGGCGTACCGTATCTCATTTTGTGATTACCCCCACATTTAACTTGTACTTCATTCACCATCTATTTTTTGCAAACTATGAGAGTACTCTCCCATTTTGTAATTTTACCATAACATTTGATAAGGAAAATTTAGAAGCAAGTCCTCTTAAGTGTTTAGTGTTCTACAATTATTACATTATTTTTGAACAACAGCATTCAGCAGATTGGGTATGTTATGTTCAGAAATTAATTTATAAGAAATTACAGTTTGAGGTTTGATATTACAGTAGTTTATTAAACGTTTGGACATCACTTTAAAAAATTTACTGTATCAAGTACAGGAAATATGAGAAGTTTGGTTTTCTTTTGAATAGATGAAAAAGGCCTTCACAGAGTGGAAAATAAAAGCCATACAGAAACTGCCTGCAGCCTTCACCTGTATTCACCTCCCTTTGATACCTGCAAGTGTTTTGATCAGAGGACAGGAAAGACTTACAGTACCCAAGTGACTTTCTGGTCCAGGTTTGGAAAGCGGACACCTTTCGTAAGTGACATATAAATTGAATATACTTTGATCATAACTTAATAATAGTTATGGGACATAATAGTGGTACCTGTACATACCCTCCCCCACCCCCCTCCCCTTCAGAAAAAGAAGAGGAGGGCAGTACTGTGAAGGTGGTGGGGTGTTGGTTCTCCACCAGGAGAGAACTTGAGATTGATGGGGTGTAGGTTCTACACCACCTTGGAGAGAACTTTAGATTGAAAGATGTACAGTGGCCAGGATATTGAGAATTTTCTTTATTTATTGTGCAAATTTCTCCTGTACAAATTTAAGTGTTTCATCAAAGTAATTTGAATTCAGAATTTTACCCCCCCCCCCACCTCAGAAAATGTGAAAATTAGATGGATTTGAGGTGTACATGAAACCGAAATTGTTGAACATTTGATTGCCTGGCACAACAGGAAGGATTCAGCTGAATAACACTGCCATGTAGTGCATCTCGATTAAAAAAAAGTGTGAATGGACAGGTAAATACTCTGTTCCCACACTTTCCAATGTTAAGGGGGGAGGGAGGGGGTAAGTGTGGTGGCATTGGCCATCTTTGCCCCCTTTTCCTATCCCTAGATGCATAAAAGGCATCTGTTCTGCACTAAAATAGATAAAAAAATACACTTTTAAGGGGTAAAGTAAAACCTGCAGGAAAGTGCTTCAGCAATCTTTAAGCTATAAATTTTGGGGTAAGTTATGAGTTATTAAATTTGCTCTAAAGAGTCGCTGTTCTAGCCTTTGGACATATCTTTAGGAAAATATTTCACATTAATTATTGCCATACTTAGCATGTATGTGACTTGATAATAATTAGTAAACAATTCCATATTATTTTTGTCAGGCTCAACGATTGACACTGATGTTGCATATTTAATATCTATAGTCTAATTTAGTACTGTATATGAAAAGCACATTTACGCTGATTTCTAAAAATTGTGGTCTCTCTCGTTGCTATTTGTACTGTAAAAAAGGAACTTGAGTAGTCAATTTAATAATCTGCATGCATGGTTATTAAAGTCTTCTATTAGTATCCAAGGCTATTAAAATGTCCCACTTTCAATGTCTGACGCTACTGTATGTGAAGATGTACATAATGCATGTTATGCTGTTTGGACTGGATTGTGCAATATTATTAAATCCACTGTAGTCTGCAGTATTTGAAGTAGCCCCTCAGTTTGCTTTAACTCTTACACATCTGGCGGGGGGGGGGGGACTGGTGGCCATTCGGGCGGTCCGACTGTTTGTACGTCTGTAGAGGTGTTGATGGTTGGTTCAGTGTCGTAGTTGGGGTAGTTCGGGGTGGATGTTGTGGGTTAATAGCTGTCTGTATTATATTATACTACTGTATATACAGTATCTAACCAGTATATCTTGTCTATACACTCCTCAAGGCTCTCCACCA
>KN885535.1:55557-72702 GCA_000934455.1 Apostichopus parvimensis | reverse complement strand
TTGAAGTTTATATATTACTTAAACACTTATCACATAAAACACCTTCAGATTGCTGAAGTGCTCTTCTGTTTTTTAATGATTAGATGCAAGATATATAATAACAAACAGAGTCATTGAAACAAGGAAGGATATCAACATAAAAGATGATATAAGTGGTGGTCTTTGCTTTACAATTAACTCGTGTTCAAGGGGTTGTAAACTCTTCTAATAGGTTACCTAACTTTTCCCGTTTTTTGTATGTTTTAGTTTTGAAAACTGCTCAGATAGTTCCAGTAGGTAACTGGATAACGAATCCACTTAGCATATTATTCAAGTGAGCAGGATTTTCTAATTACCATTTCTCAATAATGATCGTGATGACAAACATATAGAGTACAAATACGACATGATTGGGTCAGATTTCCCCCCGATATCTAACTGTAACATTCACAAAGCTGTATAACCTCGTCCTGAATTAGGTCTTGATCACCGCCGCCGCGATGCTTGTCAGGTCTTATAAATTATATGATATGTCTTTGGCTTCATAAGGAATTTGGTGCAACAAAAGTACAGAATTCTATCTTTACCAGAAATATTGCATGAAACATACATATATAGTGACTGAGTGAACTGAGTGAGGGATAATAGATTATACAGTGATAAAGACTGGACATGTGAAATTTTCATTTTTCTTTTCCTCCTCAAAATTTCAAATGTTTGATCTCTAGCTTTCCACCACCTCATTGAAAATTGTAATCAACGTTTTCACGAATTATGAGTTATATTTGAAAGAAAAATATCGACCCTTTTAGTACCTGACATGAGGTTGGTATTGTATCGATTCATCTTCATAATCCATTGCTGTTTTGGAGTGCAACTATATTAAGAGGGTGAGAGGGTGAGAGGGTGAGAGGGTGAGAGGGTGAGAGGATGAGAGGGCAGAAACAAACTTCTGTTCTCCACTTGGCAGCTTGAGGGGACAAGCCCGACTACTCCTATGTTGTTCTATATCTATCTCTTTGCCTGTTTATTTATTATACCCATATAATCGCTTGTATATTTTATATTGCAGGTCCCAGAGAGAATGTGCTTTGTTCTTTGATCACATGGTTACATATACTGTATTACCTATCTGAGGTTTGTGACCCCGTGGGTGGCAAACATTTGAATTATCACGTAATCTTTTATCAGACTTTGAACTCATAGAACTTGAACAGTTGCTTTCGTTTCACCGCGGTAGCATACTCAGACTAAAGTGTTTGGCATTCAATTGGCATACTGGAAGGTCAACATAGCACAATGGAAAATGCTATAATATCTTTAATCTCTCTTGGGTATAAAAAACAAACAAACAGACAACAGCATTTTTCGGTGGTGACTCTGATGTGGTGGTGTCTGATAACGATTGATGTTGAAAGAGTGTTGTATTGAAAGAAAAAGTCCCTTTCTTACAGATTACAGCATAATTAAAATACTTTTATTATATATACCTTATCGAATAAAATCAATAAACACTTCCTAACAGTCAATTTGTCATCGTCTACATTTTCGTTTTAATTTCGTTGTTATTCTTTCAGACGATTTGTACCATGTTAACGGAAACATCAGTCCTACTATGTGAATTCAAAACTCAGACATGAGTATAATGTTGAACTATATTTTATGTATTAATGTAAACGTGAATTCATGTGATCCGTGTGTAGAAGCAAACAAAGACCTCTACAGCCTTACGTATTGATATGAAGATAAGCATGGATTAATTATTTACTGATAGGACTTTGCACTATTAGTTTCAGGTATATAGCTGTATATATAATGTTCATAAGGCACATATGCTGTAAACGCTACACGTATTTCTAGATAGCGAGACAACTTTGACGAAGAAAGGCATGAAGACAAGTGTTCTGAGAGCAGTATACTAAGGAAGGGTATCAGTTGTAGTTTGGAGGTAGGTAACATAGTTTGTGCAGGACTAATCCATTGCGGAATCGACTATAGGATATGAACTTTAGACTAGTCTTGGAGCGATATTGTAGTCTTACATATACATTCTTGGCATGTAATGGTTAGTTTCGTTTCTTATATGCATAGCAAGAACGAAACACACGAAAGCAGTGTTCATATTTTGTGATGATAACATATAAAGGTAAGACATAGCATAAAATTAAAATTTACATATGTTTACCAATTATATTATTCTATGACGCCATGATATGAACTATTTGTTAGCTAATGACATTGTTTGAAGAAAAGAGTTACTAAGAAATTGTTTCAGAAACATATAATTTTAAAAAGGAAGAAGCTAAGCGTATACTTTTTCTAGAAACGTGTCTATATCACCAGCAGCATATTCAACACTAGATGAGTAAAATCAGTGCAATGCATATAATGTAAGGAATAGTAAACAGGGTAACTAAGTGGAAACTTAATTTAGAAACTTAAGTTACATTGCCTTAATGATTAACAATTAACATAGCCTAACAGGATGTTCATGACATGTGAGCAAATAGAAATATTTCAATATTCAAGTGCCCGACTAGATTTATTAACATGTGAGGTTAATGGCAAACTTAACTCTCTTTTCGTTTCATGAAGGAATACGCCCTATCGATATAACGGGAGCATAGTCACTATTGAGAAAAGTGTAGGCTGACTGTGTGCATAAGATATACTAGTTGAACCTCATAACGTCTGACAAGGATTATTCGAATCCTGTAAAGAAATGGAATATAAGGAAACCTGAAGAATGAGCGAGTTTGCTTCAGAAGTAAAACATACTTTATTTTCAAATAAAGCAATTTTCCAACGTTATGATTGATGACAGGATAAAACTCTTCATCTCGCTTCAGCCCGATGTTTCCCTTCGATTTTCATATAGGCTAAATAGTGTATTTTTGCTTTATGTTTCTGCTTGAAACCGTTTATTTAGTTAGGATTAAACAAAAACAACAATAAAAGCTTCTAAAATTGAGAAATTTCGTCTGCAGGTAAATCATTTGTTGATATTTAAGCGAAGGAGAGAACAATAACATATAACTGAGAGACAGAGATGATCCAATAAACACGCGGTCAATTCCATGCTTCGAAACATTGATGTTCTTATTAGTTCTTCTGTTCCAAAGTTAAAAACAAATCCGTTAAAGAGTAAGCCTAGTGCTTGCGTTCTGTTTTCATTGTTGGTAGGTGAATGGGGAGTTAGGGTGTAATGAAGCTCCCTTTGCACATATACAGTAACGGAAACAACAAGGCAACATTAAATAGCAAGACATGTTTAATGGTTCGACCTTTTTGACAAAAATATTATGGACTTTTTTTGACATAGGTAATTTAAGAAATAAACACCTCAATCGTCTCCGTGATGTATTAGCAGCTAACCTAAAACAACTCAGGACAAGATAAAGGGGAAAAAACACCCTTTACACCCTTTTACACTTTAAGTCATATGTTTAAGGTCCCAAAGTTTGGTCTGTTGCATGGTTGGATTTTCCGTTCGCTTTGTCTTTTGAAACTAGTTCATACACTAGAACACACTAAACATAATCAATTTCTCTTTCTGTGTTACTTTTCAGCGCCATGGCAATGAAGCTAACCATTCTCCTGATTCTTGCACATCAGTTTCATGCAGGTAACAATGTTTGACACGTTTTATGCTTTCGAAGTAATTTTGAGCCATTGTGTGCTACCATCACGATGGTTTGAATGGACTACGTATAGATAATGGTTAAGCTACGGCAGTTTCAAATTTGAAGGATATCAAAGAGTTATTAGCATGTCGGAGGGTATTTTGTGCATTAATTTTGTGTATGCCAATGTGGAAGCTTAGGCTATATATCCAAATGTCAAATCTTTATCAACTAGTTTTATGTTAGTCATGTTTCCATGTCCATTTTGCTGTCGGTTACAGTTGCTTCGGTAATATTGAAAGGAACACCTTACTCAACCCATCCATATGGAAGCAAAGTAAAGTTGACTTGTGTCAAGGAAGACGGTGCATTGGTATGGACAACCTCCACTGGTGACATTTTGTTTAACGAAGAAGCGAGGTATTCGAAGGATGAAAAATACGAAAATTTTGAAGTGGACATTTCAGGAAATCAATCAAGTATGATAATTACTAACGCATTATTTGAAGACGAAGGAGAATACAGCTGTAGTGACGCCAACGGCAAAGAAACCATTCTAGTAAAACTCGAAGGTAACATTTGTAACATTGAACATTGTTTATGGTAAAGAATAACCATTCACCAGGAGTGATTATTGCTTGGTGACCACATATAACGACATTTTGTAGAGAAGCAGCCAATGATTTTACTCTACTATTTTATTCCCTTAAACCGAGTAATTATGAATTTGTATGCTTTCATTGGTTAATCAATGACTGTCTTGTATTTGCTCTCTCTTAATTCTTTCATGCGTTTGCCTTGTATAGATCATTGTTGTGTATTACTCTTGCCTGTAATCTCCCTCTATGATGATTTTATTTTCCGAGGAAGTTAAATGTTTCTCTTCAGGAAATTCAATGTTCTGTTATGCTTTATCTGTCTTCCCTTTTTTACAACCCTGTAACTAAATTCCTAATATCAACACTGTGAGACTATGAATGCTATGCCCGCTTTTTTCTACAAAGCGTGGTTGGTAAATAAGAAAGGAAGATATTTTACGTTGATATTTACGTTATTTTATGTTATGGTGATGTGGTGGTAATTGTACATCAAAATATTGTGACTAAACCATTATTTTAAAAGTTAGATATTGTAACATTTGGTATCCAAAGTTTACTGTAATGTTCCTGCCTGATGTATAATTCTGTTCCCTCCTTTCTGTTTATGTAGTTGCCCCAAGACTAATAATTTCATATGGTGGACGTACAGATCCAGGGCCACATTTACCAAGCTCGTCATCTCCTAGTATTTCTATCACATGTTTTGCCGAAGGAGCAAAACCTAAAGTATCGATTAGATTTAAAGTCGGAGAAAGTGACTGGTTATCTCCTACAAACAACGAGATAACACCTCGTGGAGTAAAGTTTGACACGAATGCTACGCTGAATTTTCAATTTATTGATGACCCAAACGGAAATGTTGTTACGTGTGAGACTTCGGGACAATCCAGTATTAATCCGATAGCTGAAACCCAAACACTGAGTAAGTTGTAACATTATGATGAATGCCAAAACTCCTTGAGTGAATTTGATTTATTACATTAAGAAAATATTTGTTAACAGTTTCTAGGGCATTTTGATTGGAAGAGACTACATAGATATCTCATGAACCCGTAAATGTGTTTAAACTAATGTGGGTCTACATATGACAATTTTCCAATTTAAAAAAGATTGCATTCCTATCAACTGCATTATTGTACAACACATACTATATGTCCGTATTATTGGTACTGCATTATTGGTACTGCAAGACTTAAATGCAAGAAACATGTTCACGTTTCATTCGTAGTTAACAATATTGAAGAAATTGTTCTAAATGAATCTCAGTTTCATTTAAAGGTGGTTCATCTTAAACTGCAAGGCCAAAAGTTCTTTACATAGGAAAGGCACAAAATTCAAATGGAAGGAAGTGAAAGCACATTTTTATCACACTAGTCTACCCAATCGTTTTCTTAATAAATTTCACTACATTGAAACGATTTTTTATTGATCCCGTAACATAGTAACACCAAATTGCAATCTCGAGATGAACAGCATTGAAGCAACTTGTAGTTGTACATCCAACCCACCTGTGTATAAGTACATCTTATCCATAGATGGAAAGATGGAAGCCGGCAAAACCCTTAATGTTGAGAATTTGGGAGGTTCAAACATTAGTTGCTTTGGAGTGAACTACATCGGAGTTGGGACATCTTCGTCCATCGTTTTAGAATCAACAACAGGTGAGTTACTTAGATTTTAACATATTTAGAGAAATAACTTGGATCTATAGTTTCATCTGGCACTTTAGGAATTACAATACAAGCCATAGAACGGATGTAAAGAGTTTCTGCTCATTCTTTGATATTGGGAAAAATACTCACATAATACATTATTGATAATATCATTTACTTTCTCAAGACTATAACATGGTAATAGAAAAATTACGTTAACTTCATTTTACCAACAGGCTCATCATTTCCTGTTTACGTGATCATCATTGTTGTCATGGCAGTTGTTATTCTTGGTGCTGGCATTGCATTAGTGGTATACAATCGGTGTAAGAAAACAAACTCACAAAATAGTAAGTGTCGGCATCGCTCATTCTTCTGTCTTAATAGCTTACGTGCTTGAAATCAACGTATGTATTTTTCGCATTTCCATCGTATGAATGAAAACAAACCTAACTATCATATTTAGCTTAATCACGGTGATACATGACTTCCATAAACAGACGGGAAATATCTTGCTCCATTTGGAGATATCCTAGTTTAAAAAATGTGTCTGGTGGCTGCCATTTTGTAAATATTTGATAACATTGTGGCGCTAAGATTTGGAACAGTTTGTTTTGTGTTTTTCTTTTCATATTTAAGCGCACAATTTACACAGTGTTGAAACTAAAACCGTTATCGTCATTAGGGTTAAGGGTCTCAATACTTTAGATTCATTATTAATATCCTTTAATATGATAAAGAAGGCATCAAGATAAAATTGAAGCAAATGTGTGGCTCGATGATGTAGTATTTAATTTTGCTCAAATCTTCAGCTATGTGTGGAATGGAACTGGCACTATGGTATCTGCCAAATGAATGAGACCTTCGCTGTGTAGGGTATTTAGTTCCTTACAGGTATCTCGCCATACCACATAGACCAATGATGGTGGTTGGGTTTTTGTCTTCTTTTAATTTGTACTAATGTTAAAGGTTCTCTATGCCATGGCATTGTCTGTTTTCTGGTTAGAACAACCGTGGTGTATATATCTTTGATGTGTCAGAAAGTACCATGCGTCCAAATGGTTGCAATAATATTGAGAAAGAAGTACAATATTTAATATAATAATATCATCATTCAGTTATCCTGCGTGAAATATTTGATAACTGTTTCTAGATAAAATACAATTAACTAGTCTTATGTTTGTGGTTCTTAGTTACGTATGAGTTTTTTAGACTGAATATCCCCATATGTGTTTGTAACATGTGATTCATATCACTTGTACCATTGCAAGGATACTATATAATGTTTTAATGAAAGAGAAACATTGTTGACATCGTTGCGCACTTATAGTTGTATCTTACTAAGTGTTTACTGACCAGCTGAACATATAAAAACCACAAAAAATGAACTACAACAAGAAGGAAATGAACGAGCTTCATCAAGATGTAGTGAAGTAATAGCAAAAAATGGAGTAAGTTAAACGTCATCTAGTCTTTCTCACTTCAAACAACCACGATAATTGGTTCCGTTTGCACCTCTTATTTCTGGCCATCTGATAATCAAGTTAAATTATTGAGGGACGAATTGCCTGTGCAGTTTTCCTCTTCTCATTTTATACTCTTTGATAGAATTGATAGGCTGATATTTATCCTTGCTAATTCTGTGGTAGGTATTAGTTCATTTTCTATGACAGAACTTCAGGCTTATGTTGACGATATTTAGAAATAGAACCGTCGTACTTTATGACAATACGATTATTCCTTTAAATTCTTCCATTCTGCGTGCTAAGTTGTTTAGTCTGCTATAAGCAACATAAACTCAATTGAATACCAGGACGTGAGGTTTGCAAAAAATGTTTACTCTCTTTAGAAATTGTGTACTTACTTAAAGAAATTACCAATCTTACCTTTCTCTATTCAGAGACTAAACAGTGAGAAATATTTCCAAGTTAAATCATAGTTGTTTAGGGAAACCTGAGCCTACTTCTTATACTGTTGTAGTCTAGGAAACATTAAAGAAATTTCAGTTTTGTTTTCGGTGTTCATATCATATAATATCTCGTTAATATCATTCTTTATTGGATATATTATTGTAGTCTGACCCCTTCGTGTATTATTCAAATATTAGTTCACACCTCTGTGGTATATTTTCTGGTAATTATTAAAGACTACTTGTCACGAATACATCCTGTTCGAATGATTAAGTCTCAACAGATACTGACAACATTAAAAAGTCCACCAAAACTTCCGGAGAGCCCTTGGATGGTAAGTGGTTTTGTTGCAGCAATTTTCCATTTCGTAGCAATTATTTCATCATCAGACATATCACACAAATGACGAGTGTTTATCGTTTATAAACAAGTAAAAAAAGTTGACTTAATACTGTAGCTTACTGTACTCGCAGTGAGTTCGCCATGGTTCTATAAGCAAGTTTGCGGCTACATGTCATCTTTATATGATATCGAAGGCATAGATTATACAGAATACAGTTATGAAGATCTAAGGAAATTGTGTTTCCTTATTCAGATCACAAAAGCAGGGACGATTCTAAGGCCTCTACCCCAGATGAACAACAAACTCTGATCGGGCAAGGTGAGCAGAATATTTATATGACAATGATGTATAAGTTGTATAATATTAGAAAGAACCATGACGTTTATACTGAAAATACTAAATCGTCTAGGCTTTTCCGTTAATAGTTAATACCTAACACAAAGAATCGAACACTTCACAGCTTTCAATCAGAAACTGAACACATAGACGGAGGATTTGTACCCTTTTATTTTGCACACGTGGAGTGACTGAACCACGGTAAAAACTATACAAAAATATATCAAGACTAACATTAATATGCAAACATTGGGCAAAACTGGAATTTACACAAATAAATCATGACATATTACAAAATAAGATTTACTCCTCATAAGTAATGCACAAAAGGTAGAAACATAACAAATAACAAATTGGTGAAATGAAATACACAAGAAACAGAGTAAGATCGACAACAATAACAGCCTTAATATAACCAACACTCAACCTACAGTCGTTGCCCGGCAAAACTACCAGCGCGACATACATGGGCGTTCAGGGGATTACAGAAACTTTCTGGGGTTTGCGGTGACTTTCTGGAAAATGTACAGAATACCAACAAAAGGTAATAACCTCTGGGGAAGTACTCTCCAAAGACAAACTCCAGATACCCTTACAAAAAAGCAAAACAACAAATACGCTTAAAAGCAATAAAGATAACAGGCACAAGCATATACCAAAATCACATTAAATGCACATCACTAAAATGTGATGTTAAAGAAGTATACAATTACGTCTAACCCTTCAAAGCCTATTTAAAACATACATAATACTTACATGCTACTTAAAGATTTCTGTAACCAGAACACATGCAACATCACTCTGAACTAAAAGAAGAATGAAGCATGCAACTCAAATAGCCTACGTACACATGCAAAGAAGGGAGGCGGATATAAAGGGTCACATCCTAAGCACCATGAGGCGAGGGCAGTAGTGACATTTGCCTGACCGACCTCGACCCAACGGAAGTTTCCCTTTCAACCACGTTTAGGGAAGAAACACATCGGTAACGATGACACAGAATAAGAATAGCACTTATTGTTCGTAACGAGTATTTCGTTCGTTTTTAACTGATATGAATAGAGCTTCAAGACCACAGTTAATTGGTAACAACGGACAACATAACTTTATATTGTTGATAGAAGAAAACAGTTAAATTGACAAGAATGAAGCCACTCGCTTCTATCTTTCATTAATGTGTTGATAGACATGCCGTGGTGGGGGTGATGTGGGATAAGGCACTAAACATCGATATGTTAGTTATGGTAAAAGAAAGTAAGTAGATTGCCGCTTGTCCTTATTTACGTATTTGTTTCATCAGGTACTTTGATGTGATGTAAACCAAAAGAAACTAAAAAGAAACAAGCAACCAAACAAATCATCATGTTTTAGAAATTCTTTGACAGTTTTTTACTCCTTTTTATGGGGAATGGGACATGTGACTGAAGATAAGTTTAGAGAATGTTATCTTCTCTTCACTGTTATGACAGGAATGAAACAATTCTACATTAAAAAAAATAGTAAACGATTTGTCATTAATCATCTTCTATAACTTACTGGGAAGTAAGAGGAGAGAGAGATGAAGTAACATGACTCTTTCTCTTAACAGGCAATATCCTGTTGGTACCGCCACTCATATTGATTTTGCAAAAGACTTCAAAAATGTCAGTTTTAATATGTTCAACACCAAAAGAAACATACATCAAAGTGACCATTCATTCAATTTCACATCTTTCTAAAGTGTGAGACTGTGCTCGTGTTTGTGTGTGTGTGTAAAGGGGGGCTTGTTTCATTTAAAACAAAGTTCCATAACTTTCAAACTCTCTCTATATGGAAATACAGCTCCAACATTTGACAAAATACTATTGAATAGAATGTCGTCTATTGCATGTAGTATAGCGCTTCACGCAATGAATTACAGCAAAGAGGTTTACTTCCATACTTATTATAATCTTAATTTGTTCACTTAAACCTTCAACAGATGGTGAAAAAACAGATTCTTCTGAAAAATTGCAAAATGGTAGGTGGTTGAACAGCGTAATAATCCTTAAAAGCAGCTAAATTTTGCTTCTTGTAAATAAGATGAATACTCACTACTTGTCAAATACTGGTTAAAATAAGTCATATTTTGTTTTTCTCTATCACTTCATTGTGTTTCTCAAAATACAGTTATGTTCAGAATTTTATTGGAACATTATTTATTCTGATTCATATCAATAAATTGATCCTGAACATTGTATTCGTCGGATTTGTATTGGTTATATACCAGTCCGTGAAAACAACGGTAAATGTTTAAGTCAAACCCAAAGAACTGTTAAATGTTTGGATCACAACACTTTTTGTGTTATACTTAGCCGTGAATAAGTTGTTTCGTTATCAGTGTTCGTGCTAACACAGAATTACATTGAATATTATCCAGTTGTGTGTTAAATGACCTGGCTTAGTCGAATTTGCAGCAAATATTTAAAACCGAGGCATCAGCAAGTGAACTGAAGAAACATTATTGCCAAAGAACATTGTTTATCCTGTCTGAAATCGGTTCATGTGTTTTAAGAGATATTGTGAAATAGTAATTGATTATGAACATGCAGTTCAAGAGCAGACCCTGTAAATATTTGCGTCATTTTAGGTGTATGAAACAATTGACTTATTACAACCTTCACAACATGTCTGTATTCTCATTACAATTGACATGTTTAAAATAGGTTTGGTGTGAGACTGTTACGGTAAAGTGCACGGACGTTCGATTTAAAGTCAACCGTAAGAGTAATTGAAATTAACGATTACCCTTTAAAGAATAACTGCCTTTGTGTTTTTCCTTAGGTTGCTTCCATATGTTCTTGTTTTGTTCTGGTATCCCATATCTTAGTAAAGGAATTAAAGAAGTATAGGATTGATGAATTTTGCCATTGTGTCGTTTTAATGGATTATACGACAATGATTTTGTTTGTGATTAGAGCGCATAAATGCTTTCGATTTCCAACGACGTTCTTCGGGTGGTCACCTTAATTTGTTACGCTGCTTTGCAGACCCTAGTCAGTATCTTTATCTTTCGATTTTTACTACTCCACCAGAGCACGACATACAGCAAGAGGATGACAAACTAGAGACTTGCGACACAAAATACGGTACAAAGCTCAGATACGTACTTAATTTTACGTGTACTAAGTGTTGACCCAATCCCTGTAAAGGGTAGCGTTGGTTGGAGGGATTTGTTTCCAAATGCTATTATGTAAAGTTCATTTTCCAAATTGGTAACATGTTCTAGGTTGCCTCTCTCATCAGTTTCCAGCATGAATACAATGATACACTTCAATATTTAGTCCCTGGTCTGATTGATGTTTAACGTGGAGGTCAAGATTATAAGGACATCGGTAGCTCAAAAGATGAGGTTTGACAATCACGCTATCACCATGATAAGAATTATATATTAGTAGTTATTATTTACCTGTATTCATATGGACTGTTATGAAGCGTATGGTACTGATCGGAATGGTTTAATACACAAGACGTCCATAACAAAGATATTATTCTTAAATATGATAACATATAAAGATTATATAAACTGTACTGAACCATACCGATCAATTTCGTTTAAGACATAGTAAAACGAATTTTGGAGAATATTTATTCTACAATGTTTGTGTTTCGATTGTTATCCTCAAGCTATTATCGGACAACCCGGCACAACTCATGCACCCACGGAAACTACTCCAGGTACTTCTACTAAGCAATTATGTAGACAGTGCAAGTTATTGTTAAAGAACAAAAGCTCCATATATTTCTTCCATATCATTGTGCTATGTTTTGGTAGCTTCTACAAGCAAATAAATGATTACATGGAAATTTCAAATGACAATTAGGACGTGATGTCTGACATATTTTAATGTTCGTATAGGTTCGTGAATTGAACTTGCTTCCTTATGCGTGAGATCTAACAAGTTTAATTCTATGGTCATGCGATGGTAAGTTACTTGTACAACAATGTTAAAAAAAATGATGTATAACTTTACCTAACGAATATATCAGATGACTGTTGTTCAGCTCTATTAATATAACAACCTTTTAGGGATGAATTGGTAAAGTAATTTTTTTTATGTAGCAGAAAACAAAGTATTTGTATATGATAGACCTTTGAGGTGTAGGGATATTGGGTACGGCCTTCTGTTTCGTTTCTGTTCTGTTTCGTTTAATATACCGAAACGCTCCATATCAGTCAATCTCAGAAGGGATGGAAAGACAAGTTTACCTGTATACTTCTTTTGCAGGATGTCTACTAACACATAATATTGTACAATACTGGATTTAGATATGAATGTACAACAATTTGATTTATTATTGTTATAATGACATCAATGTACATTTAGACATTCTTTGAAGTGTATTAAATAATGAAAACATTTTCACCGCTAACCCCATTCTTTTTAAGATCAAGTTGAGGAATGCGAAACAAACTCGAGCAATCAAGACCAACAGTCTACGGAAGGTAAAGTGATTTGTATGTTCAATATGTGCTGACAACTAAATTTGCAGTATTCTTATTGGAAACAGTTAATTAAATCATTCGGTCTCAACTAAAGTCTCTTTTACGGGCGTAGAAAGTTATCGTTTTACAGTTATCTTTTTATCTTATTTCCCTATCCATTTCCGTAGTGATGGATGGAAGAGTCCATATTCCAAATTAAAAAGACAATTTGCTTTACAGTCAAATTCAAGGTACAGTTAGATCTGACGGAATCTTACCAATAGCAATTTTAAGTTTATCTTCATTAACCAATTTACCAGATCATATTCTTGAATAGCAACATTCATGACTCTTATATATGTCATTTGAGTTGCGAACGTTCTTATCTTTGTTAACGAGCACTATACAATATTATTTGTTATTGAGTCACATATATTACAAAGTTCAAACCTACAGTGTTAAAGAATCGTATGCATTACATAACGTTCTCTCAGGTCAAAAGAGTGAACCTATATTGTCATCGAGAGGCGGAAATTTTTTCCCAGCAGTGTTAGAATGATCGCATTCGCTCATCTTTAGCATGATAGCTTTGAAATTTTGTGAAAATGTACATTTAATAGGGGCATTTATGAAGTGATGAGTCTCGGACATTTTCAATGTCATTTCGTGTTAATAGAGAAGTTCAAAGAATGCTTTTTCCACTCAAAATTTGACCAATGTTGAACATGTTTAGTGTAGCGGATGTTGTGATACCGACAAGTCAAACATGTTCAGGGATTTTCGAAAGTATTTCGGAAGCACTTTTTGAAACCATTATTCTACCGCTTTGAAAATGCTAAAAATAATAGATCGGTGCCCCGTTCGAGTTATTGTTCCGCCTTTCCATTCATTCAGATGTTTAGTGCCCACTTTAGGAGTTAAAGTTGAAGAAGCCTGTGACATGTTCACAGAGCCTCAAACAGTCTTTCATATTAGTATGCAGCATTGGAGTAGGACCCCCCCCCCCAAACTAAATAATATAATAATCACCTTGGGCCTTGTCCAAGCGCAGTTCGGCTGAGCTTTCCTTCTCAGTTTTGCCATTTAGGGTACTCAAAAAGTATCCTTACTAAAACTTAGCTATATTGCGTCACTTACCACTATGTTTTCACAACTTTTGAACACAGAGATGATCAAACGAATGTACGAATATTTGATATTTTCAGTAATTAACTTTGTGTTACCATGAAAAGTTACTGGTAATCTTGTCATTTTAAGCCAAAGGGTTTATTATAGTTGGTGTGGTAATATTATTATATCTTGTTACTTTGAATCTTATTTTTGAATGGGGGAGTTGTTGTGTGGGAGTAGGTGTGGGGGAGGGGGAGGTCGGGTGTTGATGTTGTTTTCTGTTAAGCGCTTTGAGATTTTCGGTATCGATGGAATACGAAATAGGAAAACTAACTATTATGCTAAACTTATGGCATCAAATCAAGACTTCGTAAACCATTAAAATTGATATTTAAAATTCAAAGCCACCGTTGTATGCTTTTATTACAAAAAGACGTATTTGATGCTTGTGCGATTACCACTGTTGCTTCTAGAGTTTACAATACTTTGTAGTCAGATTGAAGAACAAAGGTAAACAGATCAACATTTTTCCACCATTTAATGAGTAATATGAGATATCTTTGATTTATTGCTGACTCGACTTAATTTTATTCCTTGCCACTTCAACAGAAGAACGCATGCAAAAAGTAACAAAAGGAAAAGCATCTGGTAAGAGCTCCTATACTTAACGTGTGATAAACTGTCATAAACTATTCATTTCTTGCTTGGTGAAGGGAAGCGGTGGGGCTTGGGACAAGGGGGGGGGGGGTTGGTAGCGATTTGATGAAACGCTTTATGCAGCAGTTTATGTTCTTTGGTTAATATTTCCATCACGTATTTATCTCAAGCGCAGTGGTAATAAACAGTGCAATTTGGAACATAAGATTCACGGTTAATATGAAGAATAGGACACCGATTTATAAACTTACTTTGAACTGATCAAATGTATACTTTGAAACTGATGATTGTTATGTAAAATTCAAATCAGTTGATATCATTACGTGCATTTGATTATGGCATAAATGCTTTGCTAAAATTATGAAAAATGATCATTTTATACTGTTTTAGTATACCCAATGTTTTCTGCTAGGAAATGTAAATGTAATTCCAACGCGATCAGAATATGCTGAAAATTTACAGGAGCAAAAATTAAGACTTAATATTTTCTAATGATCGTAACAATAAATTAAGGGAATACCAATAATTTTATTTAAAATGACTTGTGAGAATATTGTTGATAATGTCCTACTGGATGCAATTTGCGAACACTAATGTATTTATAAAATTTGTTTCATATATTTCTTAAAATTACTTGTACAACCCAATTTTGTTTTACCTTTATCATTCTTTGAAAAAGCTGCAATACTGAAAATTGAAGAAAAACAAAAGGTAATTGATCTATTAGATCAGAAATGCATAAATACTTCGAAATATTACATGGAACTAACTAATCTGTGATGAATTGCAATGAATAGCTAACCTTCCCGAGCATTGCCATGAACTAAGGTTATTTAAGCTCCATCTTAAAATATAAGTGAACAATTGACATTAGTGTTGTACTAGTATATTGACAATGGTATACTGGTGAAAAAGATTAGTTCGTCAAGCAGCTTTTCTAGTGTGATAAAAATACGAAGCATTATGTTATGGAAGTTTAGGGTTTCATTTGTCCCTACTACCCTGTCTTTTGTTAAAAGAAGAAGACAATCAGAATTATAATTTTTCATGCAACATAACACGGCATAACACTACACAACTTCGCACTTGTACAAAAAATCGCACCACTGAGAACAGGCGGTGTATAGTTCATGAAAGTAAAAACAAAAATATTCATATTTACAACTTGTCTATCTTGCACAAAATCAACGGGACTAACCAAAACTTTACTTTAACATTGATATATGTACAGCTGATCATACTTTCTGATTTTTTCCCCTTCACATTCGTAGGAGATGTGAGAATGAAAAATGTCCCGACAAGGAGCAAAATAAGTAGGTTTGTGTTTTTAAAAGAAAATATTTAAATGTTGTTTATAATTCCATGATTGCATTATACCTTGCACTAATCCTGGCTATAACTTTATTTATACCAGCTATATCATTCATGAATTCCAGACCCTAAAAACCCAGCAAATGTACGATTGTGGCGATCCTTCGTTGAAAAATGAATACTTTACTTTGTTTTGTTTTCATATTAATGTTTACAATATAAACTTTGGTTACATTTCTTTCCCGTCCTATTACTCTTTCCATCTTTTCTTCCCTCTATGTGACGCAGGTAAAGGACAACAGGCGAACAACTGGAAGTGCTCTCAGAATCGTATCTCGTTAAAACATTACTGTGTGAATGTCTTTGTATTTTTATAATAACATCGCAGAAACCCTGTAAAAGGATTATTTCTTCAAAATTGAAGATCCATACACCAGTGAAGAAAGGCATGTTATATTGATATTATAAAGATATCATACCACAAACTCCCACACTTACCTCTAAAATAACATGATTAGAACAAGTTCTTATTTCGGAGACAACGACATCATAATGTCGTGAAACGATAAAAAGAAATCAGCTTACTTTCACACTGTTTGTTACACAAATCATTTGCAATAGTAATTTTAATAATACTCTTCTTCTCTACGACAACTCGAAGGTCAATTTCGATACACCTTCTAAGATTCGATTCTTCGGGAAATTCCCTGATCAACAAATTCATAACGTGAACGTTCATTCATAGCTAAAACGACACCAAGCAAAGCATCATGGAAGACCGTCTAAAATAATCATACCTTTACAATCATTTCTTTCAAAAATACTATCTCGTAGAAACGATTTTGGCAATGTTAAAAACTGTACAGTTCTATATGCTACTTCCATTCGTCACCGCCATTGCATTGGTAAATTATGATCACACGGAAAACAAACACATGTGTTTCGAAGAACCAAGCTGCTGATTAAAATGAAAGGGGATAAAGTTTGATTATTAGGAATTAATTGTTCTAACATATCTCACAGTGCCAAAAGTATCTGCCAGTGTCATTATTATGTTTACATTCCAGTTACAATTGAAGTCATTTAAGTATATTGGTATTATGTTGTTTTTCTCATTACCGGAAGAGAGGAAGTAGTTAATCGATATTAGGTTATATACATATGTTAAACAAATACAACAA
>KN885534.1:75571-89032 GCA_000934455.1 Apostichopus parvimensis | reverse complement strand
TTCTAAATTCGGCGCTAGGGCGAAATTGAACAATAGGAGAGTGAAAATTTGACGCTAAGGCGAAAAAGTTGTTTCGCCTTAACACTACCATTTCTAGGCATAATTTTTTTGTCGCAAATAGTCTTATCTTGTTCTCCACTGTCTAAAACTAGGGTTTGGTTAGTTTTAGGGTCAGAGGTTAGGGAGTATAAGAGGAATTAATGTTTTATTATAGTGTGCAAATCAATGGGGAATTCGCCCAACCGTCAAATTTAGCCGAATATATAGGATTGCGTGACAATACTTTGTAAATTTACATACTGCAACATAAGGTGATCTGCAAATATAGGTAATTATTGAAATTTTTTCTTTCCCCACCCAATTTTTATACCCCCCTTTTTACTTCAGTATTCCTTGAACTATAAGATTGATGCAAAGAATAGACACAGATCTCATTGTGGTGACATTGCCCAAATCCATTACGCCATTTGAAATCCTACATAATTATTAAAATTGATAGAAAATGTATTTTTCTTGTTTTAAAGTCATCTTTTTTTGTTAATATGTCAAAAGAGACATCAACTGGTCTTTTAATCATTATCCTTGAGATTTATTCATAAAATTATCAACTTTTATTTCAAATTTAAACATGTTCTCTTAAGAATGATCTTTGCGTTGAATAATACATATTATAAAAAATAAAAAAAGGCCTAAATTTCTGAACAGATTTCATTAATGCAGAAAAAGTAAATTTATGCATTCTTTTGTTCATCTTTTGTTTAATTTCGTTGAGTCGATGGGATGTGGGTGATTATTTTACCATCATACTGTACTTAGGTTACTGGAAACAGCTACTGGAAGTAGTATGTAGATGTGTGTCAGTTTTTGTGAACACATGTGTATGGCTGCCAATTTCAATGGGAGCACACTAGTAATATCTATTCTTCTCATGCTGTATATACACAATTTGATCTACAGTGCCTAGTTTACCCCAATCTGTTACCTTATTTTGTTTGCACTCCACCTCTGCTGACCCACCCCCCCCCCCCCCCCTTCCCTATTTTGCAAGGTCGGTAAAGAGTGACTCCGTGGTTTTCCATTTCGGGAAACCCAAAAAAGGAAACTGTAATTTTGTCTCTGTTCTCAATCTAACAACATAATACCAGGTGGAATATTTTCACGCACCCAAATGTGATTCAATATGTGAGGTTTTTCTAGTCTGAGCAGAATTTTCTGGAATGGCTGGTTTTTAGAACATCCCTTGTCAAATGTTGCAATGCAACTGAGGCACAAGTTTTCAGCGTTTAGGGTTATCGAGGGGCCACACTTTATCAATAGTGCCTGGTATGTCTAACATTTGTTTGCTGATACACCCAAATTCACTAGAGTTCATTCTCTGACTTAATAATATTTAATTAAATTTTCGGTCAGTTTCTTAGTATTTAATAAAAATAAATAAAAAAAAAAAAACACAATTATTACCTTCAATTTGACATTTTTGATTCCTATATGGCATAAATTTATGCAAGTTATTTATTGACATGACTTAGTTGAAAATTTACACTATTGATTATTTTTTGATGACGGCATTCCACTCCCTATACAGCCTCGCCCCTCCCACTCTAACTCCCACTTCTCTACTCCCATCCCATCCCCATCCCCAGGCCCCCCACCCCCTCACCCACCTGTATTCATTATCTTTATGTTTACAAGTTACAGGATTAGAAACAGTCGACTCTATCAGATTTATTTCTTTTTTATGGAGGATCGAGAGGCATAGATGCCTATCATCATCTAGCCAGATAAAAACACTCAGCGGCTCTCCACGACACAATAGAGATAAATTACAGTTGCGTTCTCCCAATTTGATTCAGTCTACTATAACTTGCTATTCCTCTCTTCAGTACGAGTCCATTAAAAATGCAAATTTTCCGAATAATGAAGGTGGTGTACCCCATTAAAAGTCAAGGAAAATCGCTGATCAAACTCAATTTTGTGGTTTATCCTCTAAGATAAGAAGAAAATCCAGTGCATTTTTAGATTTTTTTCGGTGGGGTTGCCTTTTTTATTATTATTATTATTATTCTTTTTGCTTCTTTGATTTATTTTATCATCATGACGCAGCTAGGTTGAAGGTAAAACAAGC
The DNA here is from genome assembly GCA_000934455.1 of Apostichopus parvimensis. NCBI lineage: Eukaryota > Metazoa > Echinodermata > Holothuroidea > Aspidochirotida > Stichopodidae > Apostichopus > Apostichopus parvimensis. Next base: position 86,907 of record KN885534.1, on the reverse strand, counting down.
AAGATTATATTTAGAGACAGTAAAATCCCTTGTCAATATTTTTTTCTTTTCCCTTCATGAATTTTATTGTTTTTTCTTTATTCCTGTTAATACAGTAAGTGCTGAAATGTCTATCCTTTTTTTCCCCTTTTTCCCCATTTTTTGATCCTTCCTTATTCTTTCACATTTCTGTAATTGTTCTTGTTCTTCAGTTCTAGTATTGTGAGCCACTAGAAGGGGGTTAAAATAAAACTCTTGTCAATATCTAATAATAGTTTAGTAAAGTCTAGTTAAATATCAGCCAAAAAAAAAAAAAAAAAATTGTTGATTTAATATCACTTGGAAAACACTATGAACATTTGTTGCTCATAACTAATATATTTATCCAATTCTTTGATTTTCTCACTCCAAACTCTTATTAAGTACTACCTGGGATTTGAGAACTATATATGCTGTTGAGATTTTAAAGGTATTCACCTTAAAAATATTTTTAATCTCTGGAAATGCCCCTTTAAGGGCTAAGAGATGATGTAATGCAAACTCCTTCGTACAGACCTAAATATTCTCGATAATCCATCGGTTCATTAATTTTCATAATTCAACCAAAACGTGTGTTTTTGTTAAACTTCAAAAAGAGCAAGAGTACACCCTCGGTGAACCTAAAAGTTACTACTTTTATTGTGAATATTGCGTGTTATTACGAAGACCATGGGTATAGATGCGCTTTACACCAGAATACAACTGCTAAACGTTTTTCTAATGCTGTACTTCAAACACATGGATGAAAAGTAACCAGACTGTCTTTTAATTTACTGTATGTTGGGAACTGACATCACATCAGGTTATAGCCAGACTGTCCCTCAATTTGAACACTTTCCCCTCACCCCATCCCCCCCTTCACCCCTTCACCCCGAAACAAAAAATCCTGTTGTATCAATACAGTCTATTCTGAGAATCTATTCACGAGATGCAGTGGTGCATGTCTTTGGATCTTTCTTAATTTGTATTCCTCTGTTTGTATTCCTCTGATCTTGTCTGTAGTTACACTGTGGTTAACTTATCCCTTCATGGACAATACAGGGGAATATGCGGGTCTCACTCTTGTTAGATTAGATCATAAATGGTAGCAGAATCTATTGTTAGCCACAAAGCTGGGAGAGTCTTTGTGTGAAAGATGCCAACTGTAATTAGCCTCTAGAGCTTAAAACACATCACACAGTGTATTAATGCTGGTATCCCAGTGATTAAGCATTTTTCCATAGTGGTGGGATTAAATGCAGCTCAGTGTAGTACTACAGTGTTAAAGCTTCCATATGTTTATTGGGTTCAAAATTTGTACAAATTGGAAATAGTGAAGACCAAAACTTTGCTTGAAGTTGACAATAATCTAGAATTTTCTTCAGCTGGCTTAATGACAAGTTACAGTAACAGAAGGGACACATACATGGTGAAGGGACACATACATTAATGAGCATGGTGAACACAAAGAGATAGATGTAAGAGGATTAGTAGACAAGGGATGGAGAGAAGAAAGAAAGAAACCAACAGGGGAGGAGGAGTGGTAGGAGATAAACTATAGAGGGACAAAGAGAGGATTAAGGGAAGAGGGTAGAGAGTAAACTGGAGAAGGACAAAGACAGAAAGGTGTGGAGAAAAAAAAGGGTGGAAGAGCCGTACGAGAGGAGTGACGGGGAAGTGTGGGAGGGGGGCAGAAAAGTTTGTCATGTCCTTCCTGAATGTTGAGCTCATGAGGTTGAATGGTGCAAAGGTGTTGCATCCACAGTCTCTCTCTGCTGATTCGTACTAGGTCAGGACGGCTACCCAAGGATTCAAACTCCTGCAAGGGAGATAAGCTATTCACAGTAAAAGATAAACAATCCATCATGATCTGTTTAAATGATATTTAGTTTGCAGAATAAAACCTGTAATTACAATAATTAACACTGAACCTAGTGGTTTTTATAAAGTTTTTATAAAGCCACAAACAGTTTATCTGTTGCTTAGATCCAGTGAATATAGCTGTGTTGTATAGGGTTACGGCTTGTATCAGGTCTCGATGCAGTGTATCGGGTCTTAACTATTTGTATCGGCTCATGACTCATTGTATCGGGTAATGGCTTGTTTTATCAGGTCTTAACTCATGTCTTGGGTCATGACTCATATCAGGCAGGGTGTATCGGGTCATATCTCATTGTATTGGGTCATGGCTTGTTGTATTGTGTCATGGCTTGTTGTATCCGGTCAAAACTCATGTCTTGGGTCATGGCTCGTTGTATTGTGTCATGGCTCGTTGTATCCAGTCTTAACTCATGTCTTGGGTCATGACTTGTATCAGGTCATGGCTGGTTATATCGGGTCATTGTATCGAGTCATATCTCATTGTATTGGGTTGTGGCTCATTGTATCTGGTCATGGCTCGTTGTATCTGGTCATATCTTGTATCAGGTCATGGCTGGTTGAATCAGGTTGTTGTATCAGGTCATTTCTCATTGTATCGGGTCATGGCACATTGTATCGGGTCATGGCTGTAGTCACTGCAGATATTTTAAATCCTGTTGACTTTTGGGTTGAGATGTCAGTGTTTGGATTTTGAAGAACAACAAACACATCCTCAAAAACCCTGATTATAGATAGGTGCAAGATAAACACATGTTTGCCTTGATTGTTATAGTACAGTCAAAAGGACATCTTAATGAGGAGAACATTCTTTGAAAAACTTTTAAATGAAACCAGTTCTTACATTTGATCTCAGTTGTACATGATTATTTAGTCTACTAATATTGCTCCAACTTTTCTTTGCTTTTCTTTTCTTTCCTAGTTACGGGAATAACGAGGATAGCGAGAACCCCGACCTCATTAACAACGCCCAGTTTCTCCGTTCGGGAAAAGGCACCGGTGGCAGAGGTAGTAGCATGTTCACCGGATCGGTATCGGAAGTGCGTCGGAGACTTCTGCAAGTCCTCGAGAAAAGAGGCGCAACGTTACTGGTCAGCCACGGTTGCCCTTTCTCACAGGTGAGTGTATTGATATTCAAAGGTGTAGTTCTTTCATGTATAGCCCCATCATCTGTGAGGTGCAAACACTATCACAGAATTACTGTAAGGAACAATAGGGATATTATAAGTTGTGTGTTCTTCCAGATGAGGTCAGTTTTTTGAGTGAGTGAGTGAATGAATGAATGAATGAATGAATGAAGGAATGAATGAATGAACGAATGAATGAGTGAGTGAATGGATGGATGGATGAAAGGTTTTTAAAAGTAACATAAATTTTGCCAGACAACACTTTGTGTAGAAAACCTGTTTTTTTTTGGGGGGGGGGATGGGGGTTTGTACAGGTCTTGTTTTGATGTAGATACAGATTTGTTAATCTTTGTTTACATGAACATCTACAAAAGACACTGTCTACTCTGGTAAATGCAGGGATTAAAAATTACATTTGAGAGGAAAGATTACTGCCTACGCACATGTGTCTGCACTGAATATTAATGAGATTGTCTGGCAATAATTGCTACGGTAGCAAACAAGAGACATGTGCTGGTTAGATTATCTTCATTTGCCTTTCAAGCTTTTTATTTTAGGAGTAAGCCTCCCAGTGAATTGCACTTGTGGTAAGAGTGGGTATTACTGGTACATCTATGAGACCCACTGACGGTCCCTCGTAATAAGTCCTATCTGGGGCTTTATAATTGGCCCTACTTTTGCACCTCTGATATCTGAGTCATGAATAGGGAGGGGACTGATTAGGGCCTACGGTAGTGGTACCTGATTAGGGTCTATGGAAGTGGTAGCTGATTAGGGGAGGGCCTATGGTAGTGGTACCTGATTAGGGCCTATGTTAGTGATACCTGATTAGGGCGTATGGTAGTGGTACCTGATTAGGGCGTATGGTAGTGGTACCTGATTAGGGCGTATGGTAGTGGTACCTGATTAGGGCGTATGGTAGTGGTACCTGATTAGAGCCTGATCAGGTTTCTTTCCATAGGAATCACAAAGTCGACTGGCATTTATGGTTACATTAAGAACCAAATCAGGGAGAATTTGAGTGCTTTTGATTGTCTGAGATGCTGCCTACAACCCTTCAAACTCTCATGTAGTTTTTTTTCATTTCATTTTCACAGACTACGGTGACAGCCATTTTGCAGGGCCGTTATTCTAAGCACATCACGCCATCCAAGCTACAGGCATTCTATAGGTGGTTTAATCTGTATTCCTCGTTGACCGACTACACGATGGTATCCCAAGAGCAGATCGACGGTGTGGCCAGGTTCAACTCCAGGTTCTTGAGTACGGGCCGAACCCTCTTCGACCCGATGACAGAGGTTCCCAAACTCCTGAAGTGGTTTAAGCAGAACCCTCGTCCCACCCGGGCCCAGATGGAGATCTACCTAGCGGAAATGAACTCGTCGGATTACCGCAAGCAAGGAGTCATGTTACAGTATTCATCCATCGCTATCTGGTTCAAGAACGCCCGCGTCAAATACCGCAGTTACAACAAGGAGAGGTTTCTCAGCTCGAAGCAAGGCGAGAAGACGGACAAGGAGAACCTGCCTGTCGATCTCAGCCGGCCCATCCACTTTAGCAGGGACCATAAAAGCGACAGCAACCAACAATTCGAGACAAACGAGACTGAAGGACAGAGGGGCCTGTCGAGTAACTCTCCGTGTAACTCCGTGGAGAATGGTAAGGCGATTAAGAGGGAGTCTCCCCAGGCGACAGGACTAGTTAACGGTGCACAGGCTGTCCCTCCTGGAAGTGGGCCGCCCGTTCTCCTTGTACCAGCTCCGGCCCACTTTACCAACGGACAGATGTTGACTCAGATCCCTTCTCAAATGATTATGCAACCGCAACAGCTTGCCCTCCAGCAGAATATGGCTGCATTCCCCAGACACGGCCTAGTGAGTCAGGCCCCAATGGGGCTACAACCCCATGTCATGGTTGGCCAGACCCCAGTAGCAGTCCAACCGCAATTCACATCCTTTGTAGACATGAGGCGTATACCAGATTACGGTTCCTCAAATACTCCGCAGGCGCCGACGACTGGTAAGGACATCGCCCGCAGTAGCCACCAACCTCAACTCAGTATTCCCAACTACACCCCGGTCAACACCGTTAATGGTGGCGCCCAACATGGCAATAACGTGTCTATGGCTAAGCAAGAGCCGATGGACATTGGAAATGTGTCATATGAGATGAGTTCCCCAGAGGAGGATGGGAGAGGTCACCCAGGTGGCGGGATGCGGGATTCCATGGTGCCACAGGGATGTGTTCGGATGCACTCCAAGCCCACGAGGAAACGGTTCAACATAGACTACGCCCACGACCTACCCAAACTTCAGACGTGGTTCGAAGACAATCCTCGTCCAGATCGTGACACCATCGAACGTTACGTGGACGATCTGAATTCATCCGAATTCAGGGCGAACCAACAGGAGAAGTACACACCTCGAGTCGTATATGTCTGGTTTAAAAATGCGAGAGCAAAACTTTTACGAGGTCAGAAGCTCTCTCAGCGGTGGCATCAGATGATGTCATCGAATCCATCGTCGGGTCCCTTAAACGGGGATGTCCATATAGATGAGAGTTAACAAAGAGCTGTTATTTGATGTTGAAAGCCTCATCATTTATGCATTCCAATTCCTTCTAGGTGATCTTAGTAATCTTCTTTAGTACTAAAATTGTAGTCAATAACCGGACAATCACGACCACAGACTTTTCCGCCCAAAATGTTGGCACCTTCGCAGAGATACTGCCAATGAAAAATCCAAATAAAAGCCTCCCCTATCTTGTAAGTTTGACGGATTGTTCATTTCAATTGATCCATCGAACACATGGAAAAGTGCATGTTTGACCAATTGCTAGCTGAATATTCATGTCACCCTCAATTGCTAGATGAATATTCATGTAGCTCTCAATTGCTAGCTGAATATTCATGTAACTCTCAATTGCTGGCTGAATATTCATGTTACTCTCCATAACTAGCTGAATATTCATGAACTCTTGAATGCTAGCTGAATATTCATGTAACTCTCAATTGCTAGCTGAATATTCATGTGACTCTCAATTGCTAACTGAATATTCATGTGACTCTCAATTGCTAGCTGAATATTCATGTCACTCTCAATTACTAGCTGAATATTCATGTCACTCTCACTTGCTAACTGAATATTCATGTAACTCTTTCTATAACAGGAGTCGATGAGTTTTATGGCAGATAATCGAGAATTGGTTTCCTATACAGCGTTAGTGACTCTTGATTTGTGCTCGTATAATAATGAGATACATAATGAGGTTTTAATATAAAATTAATGTGCAACGTACTATACTGACAAAGATATGGATGATTTGTGGACAAAAACAGTTGCCTTGAATGTTTTTTGGAAATATTGTAATATCTCTCTACAACATCTATTCTTCTTTCTGTTTTCTTTTACCTTTATCGAGGAAAACAGAATTCGTAAAGAAGGGTTAGTTCCTCTTGTTGTATTTATTGGTTATCCATTTAAATACTTACCAAAATCTCCCCCACCCCCCCACAGGAGCTGTGGTTGGTGAAAAGGTTAACAGATAATTTATTATTATTCCAACAAGTGTGGTCGCTCTTTGTTTAATTTCTTTTGCCTAGTGCCTGTGTCTTGTCAACGAGCAAGGGTTTTGTAAATATTCACGTAATTATTCAGGCTAAATTCCCTGTGAAAGTCTTTCGTTGTAATCTTCATAAGTCTCTTTTTTCTTTTTTTGTGTTTTTTTCTCACTTAAAAATCTTCATCGGGTTTCGTCAGCAATGTAAAGTATTTCAACTCGCATCGTTTTTGATTTGTGTGATAATTTTGATGCACATTCCTATTGCCTTATATGTGTGTTATTGAAGAAAACAGCAAGAAAACAGCTGAAAGTTTAGTGGTCAGATGAGTGGGTGAGACAGGTTGGTGTTGGGGGGGGGGGGGGGGGGGGGGTAGGAGAAGAGCCCCGGGCTGGATGTGAGGAAATGGCATTTGAATCATCTCTGGCGTGGGGGTTCGAAGGAGGAGGGTGGTGGGATTGGGGGGTTTCACTGGGAGGATTAAGGTTAGTTTTAAGGGATCTACCAGTGACCTTTAATTTCACGATCCTTTTATGTCATATATGTTTCTTTTATACATATTAGATCAACATCCCTGTTATTTTTTTTTTATGGGCCAAAGTTTCTGAATTTGTGATCTATGCAGGGACATTAAGGGATTTACCTTGATCTTTACCACAATGTAAGAGGAGGAGGAGAAGGGATGGAGGGGAGGGGGAGGGGGTGGATGGCCTTGTCAGTGAAACCCTTTTCCGAAAAATATATGATGTGATGCATTTATGAAGTTCATGAAGTGAATATCATATTTTAATATGAAAACACCCCAAAATGTTGACTCTGAAATGAATGTCACCTTCATCTATTTATGAAACATGTCCTTGGCTAGGTAGTATGTATACACAAAAACCATAGCCAGAACGGAGGAGGGGGGGTGGGGGGTTGTTGGGGATCCTCAGGTGATGAAGAGATGAGCTAATGGGGGAGGGGGGGGCAAGCATATTTAATTGGACATTCAAGTAGAATCATTTATAACTCCATGTCCCTCCTCCACTTTCTCTCTCCTTCCTCATGTAAAACTTTGCTAAGTTATTTTCTTATTTATTATTCTTGTAAAAGGTTGCATGAATTTGTGGTAAAGGAAGACTATAATAGTTCAATCGTGGTGACTAGAAGTAACGATGTAATGAATACAAACACGTCACATAGCACCAGGGATGGATTATTGCGTCTATTCAGGTAGTACGATTTTTATTCTCAAGTTCGTCGTCTCAACAACCATGTATTCATTTTATGCAAGTTTACCTTTGCTTTGCCGAGGGGAAGGGTGGTAGCAGGTGACAATGAGGATCTTCTCAAGAAATCCTTCTGACGCCTCGGTCCGACAAACCTGGATTTTATTTACCTGTGATCTCTGCACGTGTAACTAGAGAGGTTATAGCATGGTGGCATATTGACATTTTCAATACTTCCAGGTTCAACGCGTCAGATCGGAACGTCTTTAACACTGGAGGAGCTAAACAGGTGGCTTTTCTATTTTCAATTTTGCAAGTATCTGCAGTTGTTAGCTAATATTTTCGTCCTGGGTTTCGCTGACTGTCGATGTTACTGGTTTTGTTACAAGTCTGCGAAAAGATTTGTCATTTGTTCTTCGAATGCAGATTACTCAGGATGGCGTGTCTTCATCTTTGCTAATAATGTCTGTGTTATTTTGTGATGTTACACAGCCTGGCATGGTTCACTACTTGTATTAGAGAGAGGCTTTTAAACCTAGATTACACAGCTGGATATGAGGAGAGGCTACCGTAACAAATTCATTTATATCATTATATCTTTTACTTGGAAATAAAAATACAAAATCAGGCAAATTGTTGGTAAAGAAAATGTTGACATTCTTTCAGTCGACATGTTTTCTGCCAATGTTTGTTTGGATGTGAATGTTGTGGTGGGGGTTGTGGGGGTGGTGGTCGTGGTGGGGGGTTGGGACAAAGGAAGTTTAAATAGCATGGTGCTACTACTTTCATTGGGTATGAATGATGCCTTTTGTTCAATATGCATTTTTGATAGCCTGTTTAATATGTCTTGTCTGATTATCGGTTTTTCGGGCGTGTGTTTCGCCCGATTCACTACTGGTGAGTATTTACTGTGTCACATTCAATGGCATATTTTATGCTAAAAACACTTTCGGGCAGGTCAAGTTACATTTCCATTGAAGTATTTATGTTTATCATTCATGAACAAAGAACGGTCTTAATCTGAGATTCAAACTCGGATATCTTAGGCACACGTCATTCCATGGCCCTTACAGGTCATATGCATTTAGCCAATATAAGCACATATATAAAATGATTCTGACCTTTCAAGTTATTCCGAGAGATTTAGAATTGGTGAAAAAGGTGGTCTTAGTAAGGAGTAATGCTGAAAGGGTTGACAGTAAAATCAGTGTTAAGTTTGAGCATCAGTGGCCAATGTTTGATTTTCTAGCATATTTTGGGGCCAAATATTGTGGTCTGAAACTGAATGTTTCCAATTTTGTCCAAGTCAAAATTGCGACCAAAAAGTGTCCCTTCCTCTTTTTGCCTGTACTCTGAATGAAAGAATTGACACTCAGGCAGTAAGATGAGGGTCAGTGTCATTTAACGTGATGGGTACAGCGATTTAGTTGTCTCAATTTTTTATTGTTAAAATTAGTATAATAAACATTCTTTCGTTTGTGAAATCCATGGTTATGGCACTATTCCTTAATCTCAGTAGCTTATGATTAAGGTGTGGTGCAGGGGGAGGAGGTTGGGGGGGGGGTAAGCATTGGCGAAGTGCAGTATTATAATTAAGAACAGCTTGTTCCGGGTTCTATGGTACAAGTCGTAACTTATAACTTCTTGTTACAAACATTCCTTTTGATCAGAGAAGTACAAAGAATATTAAAATGATTTGGTTCACCATCATGTGGCCAAATCACACATTTTCCTTCCACCCCCCCACCCTTTTATTTGGTTCTAATTCTAATTTTTCTCACAAATATTAGTATTCCGCACAGAGAGGGTCCAATGGCATGTACTCTTTCTGTAGTATATTGGATGCAATGTGCAATAGGCATCATTGAGGAAAAAATAAGGAAAGAAATCATGAATATGCATTTATATATATATGAATATGTATCATTGCAAAGAGATTAATGGTTCCTATGTTGATGTTTGATAACAAGATTTATATCAAAACATTTCCTTGTCTTTTCATTTTTTTTTCCATTTTCTTTGGTTTTCATTCAGTAAATTATGGTAACAGGAAACGGCAATGTACCTTTGACGTAGCAGGGGCGTGAGTGGGGTGGAGGTGGGGTCAAGGAGAGGGGTGCAGAGGGATGAGATGGGTGGTTTCCTCCACTGTTTCTACTAGTACAAGATGTTTCCAATGTACTCTACTCTATCACATAATTGTCACCTGTGTTGCTAGCATTGGTTTGATTGGTGGTGGCTAAGAGACAAAGCAACATATTTTACAGAATGGAAAATCATCTCCATTCAAAACATTGGTGAATAATTTAACAGAAAACTGACTATATAGTGACAGTCTAGTATCTTACTTTATGTGGTACAAAACGAATGTTTTCTTTTCCAATGAGAGGAATTGATAGTTTGAGCCGTACTGCTTAACTTTTACCACCCACTCACCCCTCCTTTCCTCTCCTAGACTGGCCCAACCCCCTTCCCTCCACCTCCCAAGTTGGCATCCCAGTCTGATAGTGTCACCTAGTTGCTTTCACTGAGAATTAATGTAAGTTTCAATATTTCGGATACTAGCCTTTTCAGATTTCACCCGTACTACAACTCTGTTTTAGCAGAAAGCTGTCTCTGATCGTACGAATCTACAGTACTATAATACCAACAAATCGAGAAAGAGAGGCCAGCATAGACACGAAAAGCAAAATAAGTTCACTATGATATAGGTTCACTCCTCGGACCACGTGAACATGACCGTGGGGGGGGGGACTAGGGGGAATAGTACCGATGTTCAGTGGCACCAAGCTCGCCCTCCCTGTTGTCGAGGTCCTTAAGGGAATAACTACCGCACATCTGACAAAAAGACTTAGGGAGGTTGTCAGCAGGATGATGTTGGCATCTTGGAAATTAAATCGAAACATTGATTTCAGCGATAGCGCCTCTATTATAAACACCAACACGCTATTGATGACTTGCGCCCTCGATTTTCGTCTTCCTCTTCCTGTATTGTATCTGCCAATGAACCGAAACTTTGAAATTGCATTAAACTGCTTAGTTTTGTATCTACTAGTGAGCATAACAAAATATTATTATGATCATTATCAGACCAGTTGTCTGATGATCACTCAACGCGCCAAACTCTGAGTAACAACTACAAGTGTTCCATTAGTCTCAACCTATATAGAGGCTATACATATAGGCTATATATATGATGCTAAAAGTGTTGTTTACATAATTCAATATTTTACAATTTTGTCGCCAGTATTCTCGAGCCTGAGATTAACATTGTCAGTATCGTCAGAGAAATAAAATAATTCTGCTGCCCTGCCTGTTGTACCAGTGAAATCCCCAGCTATATGAACCTATATACCACTCTGGCTCTGGAGCAATTATCATATGTATAGGCCTTATGTCTGTGCGAGGTATAGCCAGGCTCGTAGCCAAGGGGGGGGGGGGCGAAGGGGGCGACCGCCTCCCCCCCCCACTTGAGCATATTTTTGTGTATGTTTTTATGATATCGCTAGTAATTTCAAGCTTAGATGCAACTTACAAGGCCTGGGAAGGGCCTTTTCCAGCGAT
>KN885534.1:48400-68105 GCA_000934455.1 Apostichopus parvimensis | reverse complement strand
TAGAAAAATTATGACTAAAATACAAAATAACACCTGAATTGAGTACGTGCAGCAAGTAAAATAAAAAGTACATTAATCTGTGTAGACAATTAACAAATTGCTCTAAGGCGCCTAACAGCAAAAGATAAAAATATGTAGAAAGTGAAAAAGCTCAAAAGTTTATAAAAGTAAGATTGAGTATGCCTCCTTAAATAGAATTTCATTTTATTTTAGGCTCTAAACATTTCCTCTCACTTTTATACAGTTTGCAAAAGTTATCAAAATCTTTACCTTGTCGAGTGGAATCCACAGACACTTGAAGTAATATTTTATCCTACAGATATGAAGACCAATAGGGTAATTTGGGTTAGTTTGAAAGCATCACACCAAGATATGCAAAGAAATGACCAAAAGTTGTTACCAATGCTCCAACTATTTACCCCTCTCATTTGGAACCACTCAAAGAGCACTTTTTTTTATCACAAAATGTATCAAGGTCTCTTTTTTTGAGACATGAACCCACCCTTCATCATTTGACTATTCGGCAACAAAGCCATGATGAACAACCCACACCCTCCTCAACTCATGCCTCTGCACTCCCAACCTCATCCCCCTCACCCCCCTCCAACCTCACCCCACCCTTAACAGCCAGGCGATACAAACCCCAACCTTCATTATTGGTCTATGTGATACAGATAGCTGGCTGTGATGAACAACATTTGTCTCAAACAGCTCAGAATAAACCCATTCTATTTTCTATATACTGTATAATAGACAGTATCTAATATTCCGTCACTCACAAAGACTTGAGAAAGTCTAAATATGACATCGTGGAACAATGGCACAGGTGCTTCGATTTTTAATTATTTTTTTATTGAAATGTTTCTTTCATGTAAATAGAAACCATTTTATTTGTTTTATATCTAATTGGCTTCATAAATGTCAGAGAGCAATATTTTGAGCTTCAAACCTTCTGTAAATTTGTGACTGTTCCTTTTTGTCCGAAACTTTTAAACCTGGTGTCACTGTCTTGTAAATATTTAAACATTTTTGTAAAGTTGGGTCATGTGTGTGAAAATGAATAAGACATCATAAGCTTGCTTAGAATGATACGGTGGCTTAATAGGGACATGCATGGGGGGGGGGGGGAAGGGTCCCCAAATATCAAAATTTTATATGGATTTAGTGCTTTCATATCAAGCAATGGGTTGGTGCCGGGTTAATGTATAGCTTGAAGTTATAATCAGGAATTGTAATCAGTCTTTCCATATCTTGAAATGTTCAGAGACGAATGTTTTACTCTGGTCACCATTTTCAGGTTTGTTTATAAAGGAATCACAGCTTAAACTTAAATGCTAACTTATTGCTAGACTAACTTAGCTTTGTATGAACAGGGCACAGCTGTGGTGTTGCATTGTTGTATATAACGTATTGAAAACTGGTGTCTGTTATGTAACCTGCATATTACATTTTTGGTCACAATTATGCAAAGTTTATACTTTAACATAAAATATGGCTCTAGGGCTTTGATATTTGAATAATTTAAAATTAATGGTTTGGTAAAAATAAATTTGCATAATCAGAATGTATTCAGTCATTGTATTAATGAAGTCCACGTCATTTGAGTATCTAGCTACATGGTGACTAGTACTCTGGTCACTAGTTTCCAAGCCATTTTAATGGAAATACTGCTGGTTCAATAAAACTATGATTAACATGCCCTACTACAAGTTTTCATTTTGAGAATAAACTGACATCCAAACCACAAGCAAACAAATTCCTTTATCATCTGAACTTAAAGGTGGACTATTTAAAGCTATAAATCTATGTTGTCTTGGGAAGTTGGGGTGTTTTAATGCACCAGTTGGTCTGTAAAATGTTTTGGCCCACCACTCAGGACCTTCAATGGGAACTGAGCCATGATCTAGTACTACATCTCCATCCTTCAGAACTGATGTTTAGAAAAGTATGAAAACTGGTTTGGTCAATGGATGTCTCAAGCTCCAAAAAGTGTAGACAAATTTTCTGAAGTTGGCAAAAATCCTTGACCCAACACAATTGTTTGGTGCTACTCACTTTTGAGTTGTGCCCAATAGTTTGGCAGTCATTGTAATGGACAGAAAAATGAGTATTAGGAAAAATGAGAAATCTTCAGATTCTTAGCAAAATTTGTTGCTTTAAAGTGAACAACCGATTGCACCATTATTACTCAGAGAATATATACAAGATATCAAAATTTTGAGTATTTATGTCTACTTTTTTAATTATCATTATGTTGTGTTGTGTTTCATACAAGTGTCAATTGAATATGTCTGACAGATGTTACACTCATGGACAATTTCCCAAGACAGTTCATCTCTTAAATAAGCTGTTGTACTTCGGGGCACTGTTGCAGGAGATGAAATCTTTCAGTTTTTTTACTCATGATCTGTCTGATTATATTTCATATCTCCATTATGGCTCACCACAATATATGTTAACTCATAAAATATTGACTTAGCACTTCAGCAATACTTTAATATGGACTATGTCTTAATTTTCAACAAAGCAAGTCAACTTTCTGTATGATCTAGCCATGCAGCAAACTACATTAGTACAATGTTATAATTAACATTGCACATTATAGATTAATACTACAGGTACGTAGTATGATCTAGCCATGCAGCAAACTACATTAGTACAATGTTATAATTAACATTGCACATTATAGATTAATACTACAGGTACGTAGTATGATCTAGCCATGCAGCAAACTACATTAGTACTATGTTATACTTAACACTGCACATTTCAGATTAATACTACATGTACACAGTATGGTACTGTATCAGCACTAGCTAGTTGGTCTTTAGAATTGGTATTGTTAAGTGCTAGCTTTCCCTGTCTAGTGGTGCATAGCCAGGGACAATATTTCCGAGTCCTTCCTATTTAGGATTCTTTAGGTGAGGGGTCAGCCTAGGGATTAGTACCATGTCTGTGGCGTATTTGTATTGAGTAAGCAAAATAAAACAAAAGAGGCGCCCGAGGGTACTGTGTTATTCAATTCAGGTCTCGGCTGTTCCCAAGAAAAGTTGATACTTTTTGATAACAACTTTTTTTACATATGACAAGTTTGAAAATCAGGTGTTTATATCCACATTTGAGTAGGATGGCCCTTTGAAGGGTATTTCGATCAGCATTAAAATACACGTCATCTATGGAATGCTCCTATAAATGCATACCTGATGAAGACATTAGCTCCTCAGTGCACCAGAAAAGGTTAATTAATGTTCATACATTGATTATTTATTAATTAATGAAACTCAACCAAAGTATGTCCATTTCACAAACTACAGAGCACCCTCTTTGATGACATTCAAGTTTAACATTTGTCCTCAACAAATTGTAAACATGTGATTTGTTGGCCAGAAATGACTCGCTTTTTTCTTAAATTTTGTATTTTTTTGCATCTGAGGATCTGACCTGGGTCTCAAATTTTAAAAGGGTTATTTCTCAAAACAAAACAGTTGTGTAGAAATACAATCTGAAATAATAGGAGCGGAAGTTTTTTAACCGTCTACAACGTATTAAATCAAACTAACATTGGTGCCTAAAGTCATACAGTTTTAAAACAAGTTGTTTGGATTCAAAGTTTATAAAAGAATACTCTAATCGTTGACACTTGAAATTACTGAACAAACTTGCATTTGACCTACAACAGAGAATAACAAGGCAAAAGTTTAAAGTTTACTAAAGCGTAAAGGTGTACCATTGCCCTTTGTTCTCATCATGGGGTCTTACCCAATCATAAACATACATCACCATCCATCACCCTATCTAGTTTTCTCACCTGCCATTTGCCCCTCATTTGACCTAAATTATCAATAAACTGAGTCCATAGTTCAAACTTATGATTCCAAGTTTTATAATAAATATGCAAAACTTTTGAGAAAACTCCTGAAGGCAACCACGGCTTGGAATAACTATATTGAATATTGCATCAGCATTTGTTTTGGCTTGTCAGTGTGGCCCTCAAAATCTAACCCCCACCCCCTCCCCCCTTAAATTCCCTTTCACCACCTCATTCTTCCTCAAAATCTAGGATACCACAAATGGCAAAAGGCACTTGCCATGGCCTTGTTGACAATGTGTTGAAGCCTTATTGGGTCTGGGATGGGTTATATATTTTCACCATGGATCCACAACCATTTGTTCCATGCCCTACGGAGGTAACAATTTTCATGTCGTAGCTGCAGTATTAAACAGACCATAAAATAGCCTACACAGAGGTACCGTCATAAAATTTATTTGACTTTTCTTTGCAAATATTTACTTGTAACTTTACATTATTTATTCTTGTGTTACACTCGTACATTTTGTAGCCACTCTCTTCTGTGGGTTTGCTTTGAGGGAAGTTTCAGTAATAAAGTTTTATTCATTTGCTGTTATATCTCTGACATTTGTGATATAGTAGTTTACAACCCTACCTTCCCAAGTCCCAAAATCTGAAACCACTAGATTGAAATGTATCAATCGTATGGATATTTGTTTTATTGCTAGTCTATCCTTTACACTGTGCAATCTATACTCCCATCTGATGCAAAAGCATTTACCATGGCAACAGGAATACTGTGTATTCTCTCCTTCCTAGTTATCAGCTAGTTTAGTTAGGTTGGCCTACACCCTTGGTATTCTAAATTGGGGTCGCGACACCTTTAGGGTCGTGAAAATTGTTTCTGAAGGAAAAATAAATTGCTGATATTCATTTTGTGAAAAAAAAAAAGATGTTATGAACTTCAACAAAATATAACAACGTTTTGCAACTGAGCAACATGAATCACAATCTGAAAAGGAAAGGGGGTTAACTCATCCCTGTACACCCATTCCCTATGCCTGACAGTTTACTTGGATGAGCTAAAAAAAATTATCCTTTGTTTTAATTGCAAATATAACAAGTATAATAAGAAAGTTCTAGTAAGAATACTTTCGTATATTTCTTTTATTCTTTACACAGCTGGACAAAAACAAATAACACTCCAGTTTGATATAAGTCAGAGCTATTAAACAAAAGAAGTTAATTAATTTAACAGAGATGGTTTGCACATCTCTTTGCAAACTCACATTATTGGTTGAATTCCCTTTATCTGTTGTACACTAACTGAAAAAAACACATTAGAAGACTTGTTAGCACACTTAATGTTCGGTTTACTTTCTGTTGCTATGGTTACATTATGAAATTTCAGATACCGTACATCATTAAAGGTCCTCAACTATAGTCTCTTACATTACTCTCATTCTCCCAGCAGTCATTAACATAAACCAGGAAACTACATACAAGATTAGTCAGAGAAAATGGAATCAATATTTACAAAATATTATATAATAAATATTAATAATGAATATTACTAGAGCAAGGGAGTTACAAGACTGTGTTCACAACGATACAGGTAGCAGATCGTACACACAGTAGGCTTAAGGTTAACTCCTGCAAGCAATTGCTGTGATTGCTAACATTTTCAGATTTGCTCATATTACATTTTGTTACTTTATAGCTGGAAACAGCTAGATATGAATTTCTCCTGATTTTTGGGCAGAATCCCTGAGACTAGGTTTAGTCACAGACATATGTGTGATAATGATCCACATGTAAGTGGATATCATATTGAAAAACAGTTAGTCTCCGTGGCAACAGGTATAGGCTGGTGGATCCATCCTACCTGTATATCAGATATCCATCATAAGATCAAGGAGTATTTCATTGTTCATTGCATCGAGTAGAGAACCATCCTTAATATATCCGCATATAAGTGGATATCATTGTCACAAATTAGTCTCCGTGGCAACAGGTATAGGCTTGCTGGATCCATCCTACCATGTATATCAGATATCCATCATAAGATCAAGGAGTATTTCATTGTTCATTGCATCGAGTAGAGAACCATCCTTAATATATCCGCATATAAGATAACCGCATATAAGTGGATATCATTGTCAAATAAAGTTAGTCTCCGTGGCAACAGGTATAGGCTACTGGATCCATCCTACCTGTACATCAGATATCCATCATAAGATCAAGAAGTATTTCATTGTTCATTGCATCGAGTAGAGAACCATCCTTCGGTACGACTGAATTATCTTGCTTCTCTGCCATTTCTTCTTCAAGCCCTTCCACATTATTGACCTGAAGAAGATTAAAAAAAAAAAACTCATTAAAACATCAAGCCAGGTGATCTAGCTAGCTACCTACCTAGCTAGTAAATAAAGCTAGATAGTCAACGAATGGTCACTCAAATTTACTAAGTACTATTAATGCCAACCTCAAAGTGTTTTCCCTCTCTGAGAATTTTATTTATACTTTTTTTTTATCCTTCTGAATGTCTGGGAGAAATTTTAAACTACACAGAATATCCACGAAAGCACATATCTTTGGCATGCATAACTTGAAGGCAATAAAATTTCAGGCCATAAATGTTGACTATTTTGTAAGAAAACTGAATACCTTGTTCACAACATTTGTCAAGAAGTCAAATTGGTTTTTGTAAGTCACAAGTCATTCAGTCTCAACCCAATGGTCAACCCAAAGCAAATTTAGCCCCTTGAGCTGGTATTTCATATTGGAGAAAATGGAGCTACATATATTAAGAAAGCTCCTGATAGAATCAAACAGGTGAGGCCCTCTAACTATTATATCTTTACCTACAGGTGTTTTTGCAATACATAAACAGTTTACTAACAGACTTAGTTTTAGTCCCTCTGTGAAGTAAAATGATAGTAAACAATAATTTGAACCAGACATAGTAATCAAAGTTTTCTTTTCCATTGAATACTGGATCGGCAAGTTATCGTAGAAAACCACCGTACACAGATACTGTAGAGGACTGTACGAGAAACTCTTGGCGTACCTGTATGGCACATTACATCATTTAATGTAATACACTGCTGATGAAAAGGTTTATACCAGCAACTATTGCTTTGGTAAAATTAATAGTCAGCAAAAAGGTATCTGCAAATAATCTTAGTAATAAGATCATTTTGGGGATGTACATGGAATTTGGAGAAGGTAGAATATTTTTCAAACCGCAATTTGGATTTTAAAATTGTCTGTTTATGTCTTAACAACTGTAGCTCACCAACCAAAGACTTAAGAGAAAGAGAGCAGTGGAGAGAGAGAGGTGATGTTTTAATGGCCTCTAAGTGCTTTGCTGGTTCATGCACCAACCCAAAAGCTTTTAAAGGAGGTTTTTAAAGAGATTTTAATGTCATTGTTAGGATACATTTAAAACCACAGACATGGTTATATTGATGTTGATCCAGTCATGTTAAAATCAAGGTTTACATTTACAAGAGAAAGGAGATAATTTTTTGATGTTTCTATCATTCTATGTTTCAGGGATGATCGTCAAAACGTCCCACTTTTGAACACGCCATCTAGAGACAAGTATTCTGTCCGAAATAAAAGCAAATTCAATGTTAAAACACTTTAAGGTTATTGGAAACCTTGTTATTTATCACTGAGCACAAAAATATGTTTTCCATGTAAATTACAGACTATAAAATCATTGAATGGTCTCTAGTTTCTATGAAAGTTATGTACTCACAATGCAGGGAAATAATTGAATGATCACATTTTTTCTTGCAAATTTGAAGGCCATGAATTTTGTCTCCTAAATATACTATGGTTCGTGTGTAAAAAACTGCTGTATAAATCTTTGCACTTGCATAGCAATTTGCTTGTGGTTTTGTTATTCTATATGGGATAAGTTATTCCTTGAAAGGGAAAAAGAAATTTGGGCAACTTGACTTATTCTGGCATATATTACCTTGATGATCTGCTTTCGTATTAGATCGTCCAAAAAGACCATTTCGTCTGGTTTCTCTGAACACAGCTCCACTGCTACCTTGCCATTGCTAAGGACTACAAGAACAATTTGCTGGAAAGCATTTTCCATAGCCCGTGAAAAACTGTTCCTTCTGGTTTTCTTGATGGCTTCTAGTCGGCTCCTAAGATCTTTTAACAAAAGCAACAACAGACACTTTGCATGAGGAAGCTTAATTATGCTAATTATTTTCAGCTTTTTGGAATAATGAAAAATTAATCCACAAAAGCGTGATACTAAAAAGTACATAATGATAATGTTAAAGTCTCATCATTTGTGAGTAATAAAGGAATAATTTAGTTTCTAAATTTTGTTTCGTAGTTTTGAAGGCTCTGAATTAGTGTCTCTCTTATAAAAAATACTTTGATTTCTGTTTACAAAGCTGCTAAACATCTTTGCATTAGTATGCAAGATGCCTCTATTGCATAGCACTTGCAATGTGACACCAGATAAATTCTTCCCGGGGTAATACTTTATTAGAATGCTAAACGTTTCACTACTTCCTTGTGTTCATTTACATAAACAATGAGCAGATTTCGTAGTTATCATCATTGTGTGAATTAATGGTATTATCATCACTTGTTGTCCCTTTTGGCATTCCATACTTCTTAGGTCACTATAAGCGCATTGCGGGCGTTGCATAAATTCGCCGTCCATTTCTGATCAGTTTCAGTGAAGTTATATTTACATTGTGTTCACTGAAGTGAACTCATTTTTACTTTAATTAAAGACTTTTATTCCAAGATCTTTTTTCTAGCTCTATTGACCTTAAACAATCTAAATTTGCAGACTTTTTTCAAACAAAAAAACCTGATAGAATGATGTTTATTAAAACCAGTGACGGTTAAACTGACCTATCCCTGTATTACAAATTTGTTAGTTATGGAGAGTTGCAGGTCTCCAATAATTTTATAAATGGATGAGAGTTTTGACATCTAAATCTTGTCTTACCGTTAACGTCCGAGAATGTATTTTCAGAGAGTCCTATCCCCTCACAGGTGATATTATGTTTGGGTATGTTCAGTTTGGTTGCGCACAGGAACCGAACCAGACAAGGATCACCGTGATCCTTGTCCTCATGGATCTGCAATTCAACATCATTTTAGATCATTCCATAACAACATGATGAGATCAAACAAATACATGATGGATCCTTTCCTTTCAGCAAAGAGTCAACACGACGGATCTTTTAAAGTAGACAAATCATCCTCATGGATCT
The DNA here is from genome assembly GCA_000934455.1 of Apostichopus parvimensis. NCBI lineage: Eukaryota > Metazoa > Echinodermata > Holothuroidea > Aspidochirotida > Stichopodidae > Apostichopus > Apostichopus parvimensis. The sequence goes on along the minus strand of KN885534.1, from coordinate 59,051 downwards.
GCTACTCAACATCATGAGATCATTACATAACAACATGATTAGATCAAACAAATCAACATGTTGGATCCTTTCCTTTCAGCAAAGAGTCAACACGACGGAACTTTCGAAGTAGACAAATCATCCTCATGGATCTGCAACTCAGCATCATGAGATCATTTCATAACAACATGATTAGATCAAACAAATTTACATGGTGGATCCTTTCAGATGAAACTCAACACGACGGATCTTTTGAAATAGACAAATCATCGTGATAAAAGATATTTTAGATCATTAGGAACTTTGTGTTGCATTGTCTTGTATTTTTGGGTTACCCTGTACATTTATGCTGTGGGGGGAGGGGGGGGCAGGGGGTGTCATTCCAAACCCACAATACCTCACAGGCTGTGTAACCAGTGAGCATACCCTACTGTAGTCTGTTCCAAAGAACACAGGTTCACTTATCCTTTCAGGAACCTTATCATAATAAATGATGATAATGATAATTGTGGGAGAAACCGGCAAGGGCTAATGAATTACAACTTTCATGTCGGGTGGCTTCCAATTCAGACATTTTATCTCAAATTTGGAATCTTTTCAATTAAGAGAATCATTTCAGATGGGAAAACCGTAGATTTGCTCTTTGATGAAAAATCCAACTTACTATTGACCCGGCCAGGGGTCGGTTCCCGAACTTACCGATTGCTAAGCCTAAGCCTCATTGATTCAAATGCCACCACCTTTATCCACTTGGCCACAGCACCAGGTCATTTCATTTGGAAAGAATACTTTGAAAGGTTTCTAACACCAATTACCACCTATCCCCCATCATTCCCCACCCCCCCTTCCTCCCTTCCACCAAGTCAACTTTGTAACAAATGGGCAGGACTAGAATTTCACAACTGAATATGCCTAAAATCATAAATTAATGTTCCCACTTCCACACATTAGTCACCATATTGGATTTAATGTGAAATGTTATTAATGTCTACTGGCAAGCAGTAACATCCAAGTGTGTTTAGCCAGTAGATAGCCGGAATTTGGAGGCCTGAAATGAGCAAGGATTTAACGCTGTACGCACTGCAGACTAATAGTGAGTCATATGACTTGTATTCTAGTGACTAACATATTTAACTCTGCTTGTATTCTAGTGATAGCATACTTATAACTCTACTCATATTCTAGTGAATCTTGTACCCATAACCCTTACTCATATCAACAAAGATCAGTGGGCACCCTGTATTGGTACTCATGCTGTGGTAGGCTACTCATCGTAGTCTATGGCATTGTGCAGGACTTACGTGTACTGCATGACTACTCCATCCATTAAACCCAAGATAATGCTGTGCGAGTGAATATTGTACCCATAACCCTTACTCAGACCACAAAGATCTGTGGGTACCCTGTGTTGGTACTCATGCTGTGGTAGGCTACTCATCGTAGTCTATGGCATTGTGCAGGACTTACATGTACTACATGACTACTCCATCCATTAAACCCAAGATAATGCTGTGCGAGTGAACAGCAAGCTGAATAATGCAACGGATAATCGTCCTTTACTTTCCGAGTTGCAAACGAAACCTATCAGGCAAAAAAAAAACAGATACACAAAAAATAAAAATATATTTACTGTTATAAATCAGAATTAGTTGTCCCTGTAGTAATTGTAATGTTTCTTTAACATTTCTATTTTATGTCCACATTAATTGCAAGCAGAAATCCGATCTTATTTAACTTGAACAGATACAGTTATATTCAAACCACCATACAAGAGTTAGAAACAAGATATTGAGATATTTGCCTTTCAATCATTAGGTCCCGAGTTCGAGTCACTCCAAAATTAATGTATGTCGTCCAGTTACAGAGTTGTTGACAATCGACAATTCATAATCATGGACGTTAAATATGAATCTAAGAGACTATCTTCGGTCAGCTTGTGGCTTTGATAAGCCAATGAGGCTTCTTCGCGAGTTCCTGCATGCAGGAGGATCTAAAATACATACATACATACATACATTCATACATAATAGGTGAGCTAGAAATATAAAACAAATTCCACTGAAGACATGAACACATCTATTAGAGTAAGAAAGTGCTGTCAAACTAGAGGGGCCTGGGACTGGAAAATAGTTGAAATCTCCCTTCTCCTTCCCCCCCCCCCTCTTTTCCCATGCTTCTACAGTGCTGAGGTTTCTGAATTCCTTTAGTTCTGTGTCTAACTTAAGGAGAAGCTTGACATTTCTTACCTTCAATAATTTTCCATGGATAAGATATTTCTTATTAAGAGTTGCAACTGCCTTGGCAGCAGCAAATGTGGAAAAGAATTTCACGAATGCATAATAACTCCTACTGCTGATCTCGACATCTTTGTCGTCTTCTTCTTGGGGTCCGTGCTTTGTGCTTGGAAACACTTGAATTTCGTAAAGTAGGCCAAATTCAGAAAATACAGTGTGCAGTTGGATCTGATGAAGAGAAAATATAACGTTTTGTGACATTTCCACCGTAGTTATACTTAGGGCTAAGTTAACGAGAGAGTAAAGAGTGAGCTAGCGATAGTCCTACATGTACATATGTTTGACCAAAATGAATGTGCAAAGTGTATGAATTTATATACCCTAGTAGGTTAGGTTGGATGAATTCCAACCAAGCAGTAGAAATGCTAAATTTCAATCAAAATCACAGCAAATGAGGAAGGACTATAGGCCTAGATATACAATTCTTACCATGAAATCAAACAGATTACTAACTACAGTTATTGAAAAGTGTTAACCTAGCAGTGAAATGAAAGTAAACATGGGCCAAACAATATTGCTAGGACTGACCAATGCCAATTCAAATACTTTTCTGTTTGGTTGGAAATTTCTGTCATAAGTTAAAAATTGTATCTTGCTGTCAGTAAATGTTTGCATCCCCTAAAATTTAGCTTATTCAAGCCATTATAAAAATCATATGAATTTGTTAAATTAGAGTAAGCTTGGTTAATTCTCTAGCCTATAATTCTTCCTGATTCTTAGTATGAATGATGTGGCCGAGTGGATAAAGGCGGTGGCATTTGAAGCAATGAGGCTTAGCATTCAGGAGGTTCCAAGTTCGAAACCCGGCCGGGTCGTACTCTTTGTACTTGAGTTTGACATAGCCTGATGTTAGCCTCCCTGTGCTTAAGCTTTAGGCTACTATACGTAGTGTAACTGTAACTTTGTAAGCCGAACCGGAATACGTTAGTCTGTCCTAGCCTAACTGCACTGACTGCCGTTATGCATAGGCTACTCACATATATTTGTTCTGAAGAAAGTTTAAGTTCCATAAGACCAGTAACATACAGATTGGTTCTTTCTGATTGCGGACTCATAAAACGAATCACTTCTGCTGTGACAGAATGCGAAGATAACTTCGCCATGAAGTTGCTGACAGTTGCTTGTTCAAAGATTTAAGTTTTAATTGTAAGATACGCTCATCGTCGTAGAATGCAGTATGGTACTTCACTGAAGCATAATTCAGCGTTCTATTTCGTGTGTGAGTGTGTTCATATGCAGTTAGTATAGTAAGGGAACTCCCCTAAGCTACTGATGTAGGGTTTCGTATGTGCCGCGAATTTTTTACACAGTCAGACTAAGCCCCGCCTACATTTTCGATTAAATTCTCACATGTAAATTTGTTACTACATAATAGTAGTAGTACAGGATCGCGATAGGAGCCAAGGCCATCGTAGACATACGTAACCTCCTGGTACCGGTAGGCTCAAGAATCCAAATGAATGTTACATCATTCATCGTAAAGGCTACATTGTTTCTGTATCAATAAACGCTTGTAAATATTTACTCATGATAATGAATTACGACTGAGAATGACGTTGATGGTTAAAGGTGAGCTTCTTCTCAGCGTAAGTGGTTTGTTATTTCTAGATTTCGTGAAATACGTAGTTCCACTACCCTTGCTGTAGCAGTACCTAGACCCATAAAAAACTGAACTTAGCCTAGGCCTACTTCAATTTCTTTGAGTATGACTCAGAGTAGACCTACAGTAGCCTAGCCTATCAAGTATCATACAACTTACAAGTAACATTAGGCAAAGTTTATGGCTATTGAAAGTTGTAAGACTAAGACACATGACCTTGAAAGTGTAAGGCCTAGCTAGCATAGGGATTTCTAGAAATTAGACTAGGATTTGGAACAAAGTTGTGATGTGCTCAATTTGTTTTTACTTCAATATGACACTTCACATCACTCACTTATTTTTATTTTGTTTCGATCCTAGCAGGATCTTCTTCAGAGGCCCTTCTTCAGAGGCTAGCCTCTGAAGAAGATCCTGCTAGGATCGAAACGTCAGGCCAACTTACTTTTACACATTCTATTACACAGGCTCTCTAGTGGATATGCAGTTTGCTAACAGTTTTATTTTATTTTTATTTCAACCAATGAACTTATGTAAGTAAGAGATACTTTGCACAATTTCAGTAGCCAGGTATGTTTTCGCTCTCATACTAGCCTAGGCTATATTGAAATGACACTAACATCTAGCCTACTTACAATATTAAAAATAAATGGTTTAGTCCAAACAGTTTAAGATGAGACTTGATCTGCATGCCAATCCCCTGCCAATTCTACTTTTGTAAATTCAAGGAGGAAAATTGACTGTTATTTTGTAATATAGGTTGCTATGACAAAGAGATTGCATTTTTCAGGCTTGGCATTCGCCAGAGACATGTGTGCTCTAAAATGATGCACATGTCACTGGTATGACTCAACCCTACTACAACCAGTGACATGGTCAATCAAATATGAGTCATCAGTGTTAGGACACATGCAGTTCCAACATTGTTGGTCACAAGAGTGGTCATTGGGTCAGTCACAAAGTCCACTGTACCTCATATGTTGGTAACTTACTTCAATCAATGTGCGTCATTCTGAGTCGATTGCTTCTCTCAGAAAAGTAGTAAATTTGATGGACTTAGTTTACTGCAGTTGATTCCTTTCTGTTAGGAACCTCATTATTCTTGCTGAACATGTCATCCCTACGTTGGCTAAGTATCACTGAAAAGTGTTCGAGTTAAATGTTTCATATTCTGTGTTAATGTTTACATATTCTGCATAATTTTTGCGTCAAAAATGCAAATGGTGTGTCAGTTCTGCGAGTCATTTTACAGGAGATGTCAGTCACATAAGTGACTGGGATCTGCTCCAATTTACATATTTTGGTGATCTGCACAGGTTCAATAATACACATTTTGGTGATCCACAATATGACAGACTGTGCCAAGTGTAGTTATACCATACACACGACAAACATGCATTATGCCAGGCTGAGCATGGCAAAATAAAATGCATTGCTTAACTGTTTATCGGACAATTTTTGAAAAGTGATGCCTGTTGCTATGTCAATAAAGTGCAACAAAGAGTAGCCTTCATTCTGCCTAAGTCTGGTACGAGATCTTATGTAATGCAGGGTTTACACGGATTAACACTTCGTTTTTGTTTCATTGTTAGTTCTGGGCAGGTTCACCTAGTTGGACCAGTAATTGCTCAGCTTGTCAGATCAATGGTACTGTCTCTTGTCCAATTAATGAAATAATCCTTTTTAAGAAGTTTGCTGTATATAGTCTACACACTTGTTACCTAAACATTAAGCAATCTTTTCATATTAATTGACAATCTAGGAAGCCACAATAGTGTATAACTAATGTGTTTGTACTTCTGCAGATGTTATTGTGACCTCTATATATCTTTCTTATCTTTTGTAGGACAACCAATAACTGTATTAGTTACTCAATGGCTGAAGGTCAAGAGGTCAAGAAGGCCATAGGGAGTGTCTTCAAGCAGCTGAAATACGAGCATTTAGTTGCAGGGATCAGCGGAGGTGTCTTGTCAACGTTAGTCTTACACCCTCTTGATCTACTCAAGATCAGGTTTCAAGGTATGGGTGTGGGCATGTAAACTAGTCGACTAGACCGTCAAATTGCTTGTTGAATGGTGCTGCCACCACACAAGGTCTTAGACTTTTCTTTGACTTATGTGTTCTGCTAAAAGGGCTTAATTGATGATCGATGGGCTGTGGAGAACTGAGGCCTTACTTGACATGCATTGCACCGTAGACATTCTTTGCACACCGAACTTAACTCTCTATTTGGAGAAACTACTAGGTTTAACTTGAGAAACAAAGCAGTAACACCAAAATTCAGAATTAATGTGTATAGAAATAGCTTTATTTATCGCGCTATTAATTATTTACAAAATGGTAATCTGGATAAGTTATTGTAGACAGCTGCACTTGTACGTTTTGTATATGTTTTGTTTTTGTACACTAACATTTTAAAGTAATTTTTTCTTATTACGTTCTCACTTTTGATGTCCTGTTTATAAATATTTATATTTATACTGGAAATAAATTAAATGAAAACCCCCCAAAAATGTAGAGTAATGACAACATTGTAAAGAAATGAGTTCTAGAATGATTGGCTCTCAAACAATTGGGCTTGTTGTTGTTGTGTGACACCATGTGACCTTGCAAAGCAAGTTTATAGGTCTTCCTTCCAATCTTCAGTGCTATGTAGCAGTGTCAGTGCTGCATTATTGGGAAAGTCAAGTTAACCATTCTGTGGTATGATCACTGCATATCTTTGTCAAATAATGACATTTTAACAATTTCTCTCACGATATTAAGTTTGACTCACACACTTCATACCAAAGAATGACTATTTGCCACAGTGTAGCCTTTGTCAGTTTAACATCCTATTTTGACATTCCATATTCTCAATCTTGTTTGATTCTTCGTGCTTGTCAATGTTTCTTGGAGGGACATAAATTTGATTCCTCGTGCAATCGAAGCTGAAAAGGTACCAGTCTATGTGTATCTAATGACACATCTTCAATGTCTCTAGAGTGGAAATATTTTACCATCCTCATCCCACTTCAAAATCTCTGGAAAATATTTTCATCATCTTTTCATTTGATTCATCTACCTATCATTCATCTACCTTTCAAGCGTTCTGTCATGTTTACAAATTCTGTTTTTTTGTCATTTCTTCAGTCAATGATGGGAAGAAAGAAAGACCAAGCTACAGAGGTTTGGTGCAGGCAACTAAAAGTATAACCTCCCAGAATGGAGTGCGGGGTCTCTACCAAGGTGTGGTCCCAAATGTCGTCGGGGCAGGGGCATCCTGGGGCTTCTATTTCTTTTTGTGAGTGGCGGTGACAAATTTACATACATGTTGATTTTGTTATGTAAATTTAAAATCAGATGATCATGTGAGGGGAATGTTTGACGATATCAGATATATAACCTGTTGCTATGTGTTCATGTTTGCCAACAAAACATGTTGCTATGCATAGCAAACAGGCGGCTGTTTACTGATAGTTTGTTTCTTTAGATATATTATTCTTATCATACATCTGGGTACTATCTTTTTCCCCCTTGCATTTGGGGGGGGGAAGGGGTGGGTGGTGGTGAGGGGGGAGAATAATTTAATAAACTTAATGGGATAGCTGATGTATCTCAAACATTTCACAGTATCTCAAATTGTTCAAATTGTTTCAAATGCAAAAGTGGACAACAGATGTGTGACTTGCTTTAGTACAATTATTCTTCTCTGAAAATGATTTTGGTCAGATTAGAAGGATACATCTGTTTGGGTTATCTGTGGTTATGGAAATATGCAAATAAGCAAAACAAAACCTTCATGTCTAGCCATGGAAAAATTGTGGAAGTAATTTGAGACGAAGGGTGTACTTGAAGTAAACCTTTGGCTATAAATGGTTTACTCGGGAATGTGTCTTATACCTCCACACTGGCGCATGGAACAAGCCAGTGATTTGATATATGTTGTTTGAAAAAGTCCTGGATTAAATATAGTCAAAGAATGCAACAACAAAAAACCCTGTTGAGGAAATGAAAATGCATTTTGGTTATCTGAATAACAATTTAATAGTTTAATAGTTTAATTTAATAGTTTAATAGGGAATATTAACAACTTACGCTGTGATCAGTTAGGGACGTGTGTGATGGTTGATCATATTGGTACGACAGTGACAAACGTGCATGCTTTTTATTTTTCATACTCAAAATATTGTATTTTATTCTGCATTTTTACTACATATTTTGTGTCATATATTATTTACTGTTACATAGCGTTTTAGAGCACTTTTGTGGATTTTACGCTTTATAAAATAAATTATTATTATTATTATTATTTAATTAGAACTTAGAGAACATCCATTTTACTGAGCACATTTATACCAGACAGGTGATCTAAAATAATGACTTTCATTTCTCCTGTCTTATAGTTATAATGCACTGAAGACATACATGCAAGGTACTAGCACAGAACCACTTAGTGCCGGTCAGCATATGCTAGCTGCAGCTCAGTCAGGTGAGTGGAAATGGTGGGAGGCCAGGGGGAGTGGGAGGGGGGTGGTGGGAGGGGTGTGGAAGGTCAAGAGGGGGTAGAGGAGTGTCTACATCTAACAGCCTTAATAGCTTACATGCAAGGTACTAGCACAGAACCACTTAGTACCGGTCAGCATATGCTAGCTGCAGCTCAGTCAGGTGAGTGGAAGTGGTGAGAGGCCTGAAGGAGGGGGTTGGTGGGAGGGGAGCGGAACGTCAAGGGGTTAGAAGAGTGTCTACATCTAACAGCCTTAATGTGTTACATGCAAGGTAAAAGCACAGAACCACTTAGTGCCGGTCAGCATATGCTAGCTGCAGCTCAGTCAGGTGAGTGGAAATGGTGAGAGGCCTGAAGGAGGGGGTGGTGGGAGGGGAGGGGAAGGTCAAGAGGGTAGAGAAGTGTCTGCATCTTACAGCCTTAATGGCTAATACATGCAAGGTAATAGTACATTAACACTTAGTGCCGGTCAGCATATGCTAGTTGCAGCTCAGTCAGGTGAGTGGAAATGATGAGAGGCTAGGAGGGGGGGTCAGTGGGAGGGGAGGGGAAGATCAAGGGGGGCAGAGGATTGTCTACATCTAACAACATTGATGGCTCACATGCAAGGTAGCTCAGTGCAGCACATGATTGCAGATAATTTTATGAAGAGTTCAGACCTTCTGTAAGTGACAGGAGTTGTAAGGTGCTTTGAGTTCCTATTTTGATGTAAAGGGCTACATAAGAATAAATTATTATGATGATTGCAATGCAGTGGACGGCTTCCAAGTTCACAATTTGAAATGGATCACTATTGATAACTACAGCAGTGAATCAATAGTTTATCTTTACCAATTATCTCGACATTTCGGATAACAGAGGGATATTCAAATATCAGCTTAACCGAACTGAGAAGTAATTTGCTGTTATGTTTGAACGTATCTCTCTCTATTTTAATTTTTAATTTTTTAATTTAATTTTTTAATTTTTTTTTTTTTTGTGGTACAGGTGTGTTGACTCTAACCATGACCAACCCTATCTGGGTAGTGAAGACTCGGTTATGTTTACAATATGAGGGCCTTCAAGGTGATGTGTCTAAGGTACAAGTGAGGAAGTACAGGGGCATGGTGGATGCCCTTTGGAAGGTCTATCACTTTGAAGGTGTAACAGGGCTATATAAGGTAAGTCATATAAACAATATACAGAATATTTTATCCAGTATCGCATGGCAAAATGCTGTTGAAAATTGTCAAACTGCTATACAAATCCACAGAATGTATAGCAGTCTTTGTGTGTACAAAAGAAACAGTGTTAGTTATATGTGACAAAGTGCAGAGCCTTCCAGACTGCTACTCAAAAATTTGCATATATAAGTGAGAAAGGGTGCCTTGGGGTGGGGGGGGGGTGTGGGGAAGGGGGGAGGGTGGAGATAGGGAGTAGTTTATTTTGTAGATTTTAATGTGAAGTGTTTGTTTACTATATTTAATGTTCAATCTATGATGAACCCTTATTGAATTGAATTGAATTTGTCCACAATCAGAAATTCGGCTTACACAGGTCGTAAACGAAAAAGGAAAAGAAAAAAAGGCAATAGTATAAGTATCAATAGACTGCGATACACATACAGTAATAAAAAACATATATACAGCAAGTCCTACAAATAAGAAACTTATCTTCTCACTTGTGAATTAAATATATGGATAGAATTAGGTACAAATTAGTATCTGTAGTGGGCCCTAAGTGTGAATATTTAATTGTGTGAATTATTAAAATAATCCCTTCATCGTTTTGTAGTCCCTGTCTAGACATAAATTCTAACTTGGTTTCACAGTTGTATACGGAGCGTCGAACATTTTTTTTGGGAGCGTTAGTTTACATACGAACGATTTGTATAGTAACACAGAATATTATCTTCTCTTAGATTTATCGTTTAGTATTAAACAAGAACACAGACGCTGTTACACTTTGGGAAACATTTCCTAACATAGACTATAAAATTCCTCTCTTGTAATCTTCCTGTTCTAAAACTAGCTAAGACATTAAAATCATGAGATTAATAATAATAATAATTCTCAGTTCCTATATAGCGCAACTTACAATAAAGTCTCGCCGCAATGTACTTAACACTGGTCAATGGTAACTTGTCACACCTACACACCAAAGTGTGCACAATTCAAACAATCTCTCCTGGGGCACCACAGTGCACCACAGCCACGTGTCCCCTGGGGGACTTCCCATAGGGTGCAGCCACAAACCGGCCCATGCAACTATATTTACAAGTCACCTCGCAAGTCCCCATTTATACACCTGGGTGAA
>KN885534.1:14952-28259 GCA_000934455.1 Apostichopus parvimensis | reverse complement strand
TCGCGGACCTTCGGTCTCGCGGACCTTCGGTCTCGCGGACCTTCGGTCTCGTGGCCTGTAACCGTTCAATTTTCGTGCCCATGTTGAGTGACTTTTCTTACTACATTGTGCAATCTTTGTTGTTTTGCGACTTGTACGTTGATACCGTACCTACACTATAAAGTGTATTGTAAGGAGTTGTACGACCAGGCAGTTGTTATGGAAACTCTCTAGTACGACAGAGGTTACATTTTGTACTCTTGATCAAAATGGAGAGAGAACAGAGATTTCTTTCACTCACCAGGCATAGGGAAAGATTTTGGAAGCGCGAAAAATTGTTTGTCTGAACTTTGTATTCAGTTGCCGTTGGTATAATTGCGAGCCAGTCGCAGTTAACTTGTTGAAAGCATTCAGTCGTTTCAAGACTATACCTTGTATTCGTACATATAGTATATATACTAAGTCTGGCCCAGAGCTATATATTTCTAAATATAGCTAGCTATTATCGCCCCCAGGATGTACCCAAAATTTACAAATCAGACTTCCGTAGCCATGCTATGTTGCAACCTCAATAACTTGTTTGAGTGTTGCACGATTATCAAAGGTTACCCAGGTATTAAAAAGAAATTCGAAAGACAAAACGGATCAACAGCAGAAGGTCATCAACCGAGAACAGATCCCCGGGAAACAAAATGTTTCAGATTTCCGTGAAGGTGGAACCAGGGTCACCTGTGCACGATTCAACTGTTAACACTGGTAACGGTTCCGCGAAAAGTATATTGTATTACTATACTAAGTTAGTAAGTAGGCCCAGAGGCTGTAAAGTAAAACAAAGTAATAACCTTGTAGAAAATATTTCATGGTCAGTGCAAGAACCTTCCTGATCTCATACAAATAATAAGGTTGTGAATAAATCTGATCTGTAGTCCTATATGAAATATTCTCATTTGAGAAAACTGGAATCACTAAATCAGTTGGTTTTTTTGTTGTCATTATTACTGTACACCTCGTTTTTGCTTCTACTCTCAGTATTGCAGGGACTGTCCTCTGGACACATTACTCACCCACATTACCCAGAAATGCAACAGGATGTTAAGAAGGAAGAAAAGGAGTCTACAGAACCAGTTGATAGCTACTCATGTCATCTGTTATTCAGCCTGGAGGATGAGGTCAATATTGGAGAAGAATTCTCTGGCGATGCTAAACAAATAACAGGCAAACCAAAACAGCCAGAGATTTTTACACTTTATAGAGGAGAGAATCCTGACATAAGTAGTGATAGCAACAGGCTGTTTACTAACTCTGTAATTCTTGAAAAACATGCAAAAACACATCCAGGAGAGAAGCCTTATCAGTGCAAGTACTGTGACACAATGTTTGCTCATACTGCTAGTTTGAAGAAACATGAAAGAACACACACAGGAGAGAAGCCTTACCAGTGCAACTACTGTGAAAAAATGTTTGCCCGAGCTGCTTATCTGAAGAGCCATGAAAGAACACATACAGGAAAGAAACCTTATCAGTGTAGCTACTGTAAGACAACGTTTTCTCATTCTGGAAATTTGAAGTTACATGAAAGAACACACACAGGAGAGAAGCCTTATCAGTGTAAATACTGTGACAAAAATTTTGCTGCATCTGGACAATTGATGAGACATGAAAGAACACACACAGGAGAGAGGCCTTATCAGTGTAACTATTGTGACAAACAATTTACCCAACCTGCTAGTTTGAAGAGCCATGAAAGAACACATACAGGAGAGAAACCTTATCAGTGTAACTACTGTGACAAAAAGTTTTCCCAACATTGTCATTCCAAGATCCATGAAAGAACACATACAGGAGAGAAGCCTTATCAGTGTAAATACTGTAAGAAAACGTTTGCTTCTTCTGGACAAATGAGGGTACATGAAAGAATACATACAGGAGAGAAGCCTTATCAGTGTAACTACTGTAAGAAAATGTTTGTTTCTTCTGGACAAATGAGGGTACATGAAAGAATACATACAGGAGGGAAGCCTTATCAGTGTTACTACTGTGAGAAAATGTTTGCTCTATCTAGAAGTAGGAAGTTACATGAAAGAACACATACTGGAGAGAAGCCTTATCAGTGTAGCTATTGTAGGACACTGTTCGCTCAATCTGGACAATTGAGGAAACATGAAAGAACACACACAGGTGAGAAGCCTCATCAGTGTAACTACTGTGACAAGAAGTTTGCTGAATCTGGAAAAATGAGGGTACATGAACGAAGACACACAGGAGAGTAGCCTTTATAGTGATTGAGCTATGGTAAGAAAGAGTTTGCTGGATCTGGACTCATGAGGAGACATGAAATAACACATAATTGAGAGAAACCATGTCAGTGTAACTACTGTGAGAAAATGTTTGCTGTATCTTTAAACTTGTGGATACATGAAAGTACACATGTAGGATAGAAGCCTATGAATGTGAATATTGGGGCCAACAATTTGTCTTTATCTGGAGCTCTTAGGTAGCATTTAGGAACACATAGGGAAGAGACAACATTGAGGAGAACAACCTCGTGAATGAACTTACATGTGTTTAGGCACATGAAAGATATCATACAGGAGAGAAACCTTATTAATGTAGTTAAATGTGACAAAATGTTTGCTCTTGAAATCTGATTCTGTGATGGCACATGATTTAATACATACAGTACAGGAATGAATGAATAGCTAAATTATGGAAAGAAATATTCCATTATTTTGGGTTGTCTGGTAACACATGGAAGAACTAGAACATAAGTTTAACTATGGTGAGAAAAAGCTTTTAGTAGACAAAAGGAAGGAAAGTTACACATGGGAGAAGCATATCAGTGTCACTTCTTTAAGAAAATCTTTGCTTATCTGGACAATTGAGACGTGAATACATATCGTAGAGAAAAATAAGCAAAGTTTGTTAAATCTGGAAGACACATGGAGGAACACACACAAGAATGAACACACACTAGAGAGACTGTGGCCCAAATTCTTGGCTCAGTTTGGAAGTTGAAAGGGTAGAGTTAATGGAAAAACACCTACTGGAGCAAAACCTTAGGAGTTAAGCAATTGGAAAAGACTTCAAAGAATATACACAGGAGAAACATTTAGCATTCATAATATGTAAATACTCTTGTAACATTATGTCTGAATATGAACTTCAGTTAAATATCCATACAGAGAACTAGTTGTTTTAGTATACCTTCTAAAATATGTAAGCACATAAAATATCATGGTGATTTAATATACTCTGTATAATTCAACTACTTGTTCATGCCCTTATTTCTTGTTTGCATGCCTTTGTGACACAGAGAACTAGTAGTTTTAGTATACCTACAACTGAATGATATAAATTGTTTACCCAAAGAAAATATGTAAGCACATGAAATATCATGTTGAATGTCATGTAATGTTAAAGATTTCACTCTTAACCACCTGCAATTTACTAGGAACAAATACTGGAAATATTTTTCAAGCTATCCCTGGGAGTGTGCTTTCATGTCTGTTTCTTAAATGACAAAGAAAGATCAATTTCCTGTGAAATTTTAAAACGTTTACCATTGTAGACTGGGTGATCTCAGAGGTCACAGGTCATTTGAGGACAACAGAGTTCAAAATTACCATTGAATGTCTTCAAACAAAATATGGAAAGGAATCTTTAAGCCAACTGGCTCTCAGGAGTTCCTTTTGGGTCATTCCGTGTCAAATCACGAACAGCTGTGGTTAGACCACTTCTATAGAAATTACCAAATTTATTGTGTGCTTGGACCACTATCAAATAAGCATATTCTGAAAATGTCAGTTGCATTACAGCGTATCTCTGACCACAACCTTGCATTAGGACCGACAGTAATTATACAGTAGAGCTAATTTATGGTTAACATTTGCATCAAAATGCACCATTTGACCTCTATACCTTGTAGTAATTATTTCTCAAACCTCCCAAAGTGAGCCTCGTTAGGGTAGCAATTAACTACCCCTCAATCGTCATTTGTAACGGCTTTATCTGAAAACAACACCGTCCATTAATTAAGGTCCATTCACCACCTACATCACTCTAGGTAAATTTGGAACCCCCAATGTGGGCTGGGGGTTTTCCTCTCACTTTGCATGTGATGAGTTTTTTTCACTTCCAAATGTTTTCCCAAACTGTTTGCTTCCTTCTCCCTCCCCCCTATCTCACCTCTCCTTAAAGTTTGGAAATAACATACATACGTACACGACATCACCAACACAGAGAATACTTTAGCCTTTGGCAAGAAATGAGCAAGTCGGCAATCCATGATGTTGCAGTACTCATCTCCATTGTCTCATCGATCTCTACATATTTTGTGTCTTAATGACTTTTTCCTACTGTACATGTTGACAAGCAGAAAATGGCTCAACACCAATTTTTAGGTTTTTCGACCTTTGACCTCCGAAGTTAGACTTAGTATTCTTTTGGCGTTCCATAAACTGGTGGATTTTTGGAACTTGCATCGGTCTGTAGAAGTGGATTTTGTTTAATGTTCTATGGTACTCTTTGCAAAAGTAATACCATTTGAGAAATCCCTGCAAACTTCTAAGTTATAATTTAGTTCTATGTTGCAAATGCACGATTTTCAAGGGATAAAGAAGTTCATCAATCGGGTACAGATCCACGGGAAACGAAATGTTTCAGATTTCCGTCAAGGTGGAACCAGGGTCACCTGTGCACGATACCACCGATCATACTGGTAACAGTTCCGCGAAAAGTCTAATGTACTATTACCGTATAAAAGTAAAACAATACATTTGACCAATTCCTTCCCCTTGCCCTATGTTCAAATTTACAATCTCTTTGCTTGTAGCATAGACAGGAAATTCCTCCATCACACTTCCCAGAAAGATTACGAACAGTTTGTTTACAAGCCGTCAATATATTATTCCAACTTCTTAGGCCCAGGAGATCACTCACACTTTGGCTTCCAGTGTAACTTTCTACAACAGAAATCGTACACTTGTCTGTACACCAAATATCAGATTTTTACCAGTAAAGTAACCGTCAGTATAATGTCATAGTGTGGTCATATCTGTGTAGCTAAACCTCTGTTTACTAGTAAGTTAAATATGTGGACAGTGCCCCATCCTCTGTAATCCATTGTCAAAGAATATATATGTTACTTTCACTAATTGTATTCAGTAGCAGATATCCAGCCAGTTGGAGATCTAGTATACTCTGTTATATTTAACTTCTTGGTTGTATCCTTATTTCTTGTTCATATACTGATGTGACAACTGTACTAAGTAGGCCGAGAAGCTGTAAAGTAAGACAAAGTAAGAAACTAACCATGTGAACAATTTCACATCAATCAGTGCAAGAACCTTCCTGATCACTTACAAATAGCAAGGTAGATAGCAAATCTTATCTGAAGTCCTGAGTGAAATATTCTCATTTAAGTAAAGTGGAATCACTGAAACAGTTTGTTTTTCGTTGTCATTACTGTATTTCACCTTGTGTTTTCCTTCAAATTCTCAGTATCGCAGGGACTGTCCTCTGGACAAATTGCTCACTCACATCACCAAGGACATCAACAGGATGTTAAGAAGGAAGAAAAGGAGTCTGTGGAATCAGTTGATAGCTACTCATGTCATGTTTTATTTAGACTGGAGGATGAGGCCAATGATGGGGAAGAATTCCCTGATGATTCTAAACAAAATATAGTAAAACTAGAAGAAACAGAGATTTGTACACTTAATAGAGGAGAGAATCCTGATGAAAGTAGTGATGGCAACAAGCCATTTAGTCACTCTGGAAGTGTGGAAAAACATGAAAACACACATGCAGGAGAGAGGTCCTTTCAGTGTAACTACTGTCACAAAAAGTTTACCCAAGCCTCTAGTTTGAAGAGGCATGTAAGAGCACATACAGGAGAGAAACCTTATCAGTGTAGCTATTGTGACAAAAAGTTTGCACAAACTTCTACAGTGAACAGGCATGAAAGAACACACACAGGAGAGAAGGCTTATCAGTGTAGCTACTGTAAGAAAATGTTCGGTTATTCTGGACATTTAAAGGTACATGAAAGAACACACACAGGAGAGAAGGGTTATCAGTGTAGCTACTGTATGAAAACGTTTCCTTATTCTGGTAATATGAGGATACATGAAAGAAGTCACACAGGTGAGAAGCCCTATCGGTGCAGCTATTGTAATGAAACGTTTTCTGTATCTGCAAGTTTGAGGACACATGAAAATATACATACAGGAGCCAGGTCCTATCAGTGCAAGTACTGTGACAAAAACTTTGCTCAAGTTGCTAGTTTGAAGAGCCATGAAAGAACACACACAGGATTGAAGCCTTATCAGTGTAGCTACTGTAAGAAAATGTTTGCTTATTCCCTACATTTAAAGGTACATGAAAGAACACATACAGGAGAGAAGCCTTATCAGTGTAAATACTGTAAGAAAATGTTTGCTGATTGTGGACAGGTTAGGAAACATGAAAGAACGCACACAGGAGAGAAGCCTTATCAGTGTAACTACTGTGAGAAAAAGTTTGCCCAAGCTGCTAGTTTGAAGAGCCATGAAAGAACACATACAGGAGAGAAACCTTATCAGTGTAGCTATTGTGACAAAAAGTTTACCCATGCTGCTAGTTTGAAGAACCATGAAAAAACACACACAAGAGAGAAGCCTTATCAGTGTAGCTACTGTAAGACAAAGTTTGCTTATTCTGGGCAATTAAAGATACATGAAAGAACTCACACAGGAGAGAAGCCTTATAAGTGTAAATACTGTAAGAAAATGTTTGCTGATTCTGGACATTTAAAGGTACATGAAAGAACACATACAGGAGAGAAGCCTTATCAGTGTAACTACTGTGAGAAAAAGTTTGTTAAATCTGGAAAAATGAGGAGACATGTAAGAACACACACAGAAGAAAAACCTTATCAGTGCAACTACTGTGACAAAATGTTTCCCCAATCTGCTAGTTTGAAGTACCATGAAAGAACACATACAGGGGAAAAACCATTTCAGTGTAGTTACTGTAAGACCATGTTTGCTTCTTCTGGACAAATGAGGAGACATGAAAGAACACATACAAGAAAGAAGCCTTATCAGTGTAACTACTGTAAGGAAACATTTGCTTTATATAGAAGTTTGAGGACACATGAAAGAATACATACAGGAGGCATGTTCTATCAGTGCAAATACTGTGACAATAACTTTGCCCAATCCTCCAGTCTGAAGAGCCATGAAAGAATACACACAGGGGAGAAGCCTTACCAGTGTGAGTACTGTGACAAAAAATTTCCCCAAGCTGCTAGTTTGAAGAGCCATGAAAGAATACATACAGGAGAGAAACCTTTTCAGTGTAAATACTGTGACAAAAAGTTTCCCCGTGCTGGTAGTTTGAAGAGGCATGAAAGAACACACACAGGAGAGAAACCTTATCACTGTAGCTACTGTAAGAAAATGTTTGCTGATTCTGGACATTCAAAGGCACATCAAATAACACATACAGGAGAGAAACCTTATCAGTGTAAATCATGTGACAAAAAGTTTCCCCGTGCTGCTAGTTTGAAGAGGCATGAAAGAACACACACAGGAGAGAAGCCTTATCAGTGTAACTACTGTGAGAAAAAGTTTGCCCAAGCTGCTAGTTTGAAGAGCCATGAAAGAACACACACAGGAGAGAAACCTTATCAGTGTGATTACTGTCTCAAAAAGTTTTCTGAACCTGGACAGTTGAGGAGACATGAAAGAACACACACAGGAGACAAGCCTTGTCAATGTAGCTGCTGTGAGAGAAAGGTTGCTTTTTCTTTAAATTTGTGGATACATGAAAGTACACATGTAGGATCGAAGCCTTTTTTTCTATCTGGAGATCTGAAGTAGCATCTACATTAGAACACATACTGTAGGAAGAACCCTTAAAGGTATATGGACACAGAAATAATATTTTCCATATTACTCTAATTAACATAAAATAGCATAAAAATAGCTGCCACTCCCATAAACTATCCATCAAAGATTGACCATGTTACAAGTCCTTAATTCTAATTTAATATATGAATAAACATAAGCTAATTATGCATATTTATGATGTAAAGAGTGACTGCCTTATTATGTTAAGTTATTTCTTTATTTTTATAACCTTTGTTTCAGGGACATTGAACACAGGTTTGTGGCCTAAGGTAATTTTTGCTTTTGAAATATTTTGTCTTCTTTGAAAAGAGGAACATCACATTATACAAATGATATATGTGGGCATGTACTTAGGGGATAATTTATTAATGGCTAAAATAAGAATTTTGATGAGGGCAACACTCTATCTACATCATAGTTTGCACATATTTAATGAGTTTCTCAGATTTATCAAAACTTCAAATATGTATATCTTGGAAACAAAAAGAGCTTTCCAAAAAATTCAACATATTATGAACAAAATTATCACACACTAAATATAATGCATATGGGGCCAATCCGCTAGGTGTCCATATATACCTTTAAGAATTTGAATATTGTTGCAGATGGTTTATGCTATCTGCAAATTGGAGGCAAGATGAAAGATAATATTTTGGGGCGAAATATAATATTTTGAGGCGAAAAGTCTCATGGAACGAGCTAATTGTAATAAATGGTTTACACTCTCTTTACCTGTGTTTAGGCACATGAAAGATGTCATACAGGAGAGAAGCCATATCAATGTAGGCTATGTAGCTAAATTCGAAAAAGTTTGAGGACACATGAAAGAAGACATACAGGAGGCAGGTCCTATCAGTTTGAAGAGCCATGAAAGACGACACACCGAAGAGAAGCCTTGTCAGTAAAACTACTGTACGAAAATGTTTGCTGATTCTGGACAAATGAGGGTACATGAAGGTACAATTACAGGATACAAGCCTATCAATGTGAATATTGGAGCCTACAATTTGTCTTTATCTGGAGCTCTTAGGTAGCATGTAGGAACACATAGGGAAGAGACAACATTGAGGAGAACAGCCTCATGAATGAACTCATGTGTTTAGGCACATGAAAGATATCATTCAGGAGAGAAACCTTATCAATGTAGTTAAATGTTACAAAATGTTTGCTCTTGAAATCTGATTCTGTGATGGCACAAGAATTTATAAATACACTATAGGGATGAATGTAGCTTTATTGTGGAAAAAATATTCCATTATTTTGGGTTGTCTGGTAGCACATGGAAGAACTAGAACATAAATTTAAAAGATGGTGAGAAAAAGCTTTTAGACAAAAGGAAGGAACATTACACATGGGAGAAGCATTATCAGTGTCACTTCTTTAAGAAAATCTTTGCTTATCTGGACAATTGAGGAGACGTGAATACATACCGTAGAGAAAAATAAGCAAAGTTTGCTCAATCTGAAAAACACATGGAGGAACACATGCAAGAATGAACACACCCTAGAGAGACACTGTGGCCCAAATTCTTGGCTCAGTTTGGAAGTTGGAAGGGTAGAGTACATGGAAAAACACCTACCGGAGCAAAGTCTTAGTAGTTCAGCAATTGGAGAAGACATGAAAGAATATACACAGGAGAAACATTTAGCATTCATAATATGTAAATACTCTTGTAACATTATGTGTGAATGTGAACTTCAGTTTATCAATACAGAGAACTACAGTAGTTGTTTAGTATACCTACTACTGAATGTCATTTTGTTAATCACCAGGGAAATATGTATATATGTAAATATGAAATATCATGGTGATTTAATATACTCTGTATAATTCAACTACTTGTTCATGCCCTTATTTCTTGTTTGCATGCTGCTGTGACACAGAGAACTACTTAGTTTTAGTACACCTACAACTGAATGATTTAAATTGTTAAGCAAAGGAAAATATGTAAGCACATGAAATATCATGATATTTTTCAAGCTATCCCTGGGAGTGTGCTTTCATGTCTGTTTCTTGAATAACAAAGAAAGATCAATTTCCTGTGAAATTTTAAAACGTTTACCATTGTAGACTGGGTGATCTCAGAGGTCACAGGTCATTTGAGGACAACAGAGATCAAATTTACCATTGAATGTTTTCAAACAAAATATGGAAAGGAATCTTTAAGCCAACTGGCTATCATGAGTTCCTTTTGGATCATTCCGTGTCAAATCACGAACAGCTGTGGTTAGACCACTTCTATAGAAATTACCAAATTTATTATGTGCTTGGACCACCATTAAATTAGCATATTCTGAAAGTTTCCATGCATTACAGCGTATCTCTTACCACAACCTTGCATTTGTACCGACAGTAATTATACAGTAGAGCTAATTTATAGTTTACATTTGCATCAAAAATAAAATGCACCATTTGACCTTACACCTTGTAGTAATTATTTCTCAAACCTCCCAAAGTGAGCCTCGTTAGGGTAGCAATTAACAACCCCTCAATCGTCAGTCGTAACAGCTTTATCTGAAAACCGTCCATTAATGGAGGGCCATGCACCACCTACATCACTCTGGGTAAATTTGGAACCCCCCATGTGGGCTGGGGGTTTTCCTCTCAATTTGCATGTGATGAGTTTTTATTACCTCCAAATGTTTTCCCAAACTGTTGCTTCCTTCTCCCTCCCCTCTAACTCACCTCTCCAAAAAGTTTGGAAATTACATACATAAGCACACGACATCACCAACCCAGAGAATACTTTAGCCTTTGGCAAGAAATGAGCAAGTCGGCAATCCATGATGTTGCAGCTCTGATCTCCAAAACAAGTGGTTGTTGGATTACTTCTGAATGCATCTGGTTGCCATCTTTGTTAATAGGCTAGAATCCAGTTTCTTAATGTGTAGTTAAATTTATAGTTTAGTAGAAAATAATGTTACATAACCATCACTTTTGTTTCATGCAAGGCATTCAATAATTGGGCCAATTTCACCTTTGTCCTACATTATTGTTTCAACTTTCAACCTAACCATCAACATCCAAAATGGAATATTCTAGTAATTGTCTAATCGATCTCTACATATTTTGTGTCTTAATGACTTTTTCCTACATGTTGACAAGCAGAAAATGGCTCAACACCAATTTTTAGGTTTTTCGACCTTTGACCTCCGAAGTTAGACCTCTGCCATCATCAATCAAGCAGGCATATGTTTACAAGACCAGACACCTACCCACCAAATTCAAAATAAATCCGACTTATGGTCCAGGAGTTAACGACACACACTTTCGATAAATTTAGGCCACTTCGACCTACATTGACTTCAACATTGACCTTAACAACCACATAAGTACTATTTTTAATATTTATCCCATTATTCTCTTTATATCTTATAGTTTAATAACTTTTTCAACACACTGACAAGCAAGTACTGGCTAAAACCAAAGTTCTGGAGGTATCTGACCTATGACATCATCAATCACACATGCACAACTTTTCATGGTCAGGTACCTTCCCACCAGTTTGAACTTGATAGGAGTTTGGGTCGAGGAGGGGTATGCCAAACACTTTTTCCACAATTTAGACCCTGAACACCTAAATCTGTCCTCTTTAAAATTTCCTCTTCATTCTCTACATATCGTGTGGTCTAATGTCTTTACCTATATGCTGAAAAGCAGAAAATGGATGAAAACCAACATTTAGGTTTTTGACCTGGGACCTTTGACCTAAGATGTCATCAGCACGGAGGCACAAGTTTACATGGTCTATCGCCTACCCACCAAGTTTGAACTTGATCAGGCTTACGGTCTAGGAGTTCGCAACACTATTTTTGTATATGTCGAGTTAAGTCGATGATAAGTAAAATAAATCTATGATATGTCGAAGTAAACTGGTATATGTCAATTTAAATCGACATATACCAGTTTCATTCTACATATCATCGATTTATTTTGCTTATCATCGATTTAACTCGACATATACCAGTTTACTTCGACATATCATCGATTTATTTTACTTATCATCGATTTTAAATCGATGATAAGTAAAATAAATCGATGATATGTAGAATGAAACTGGTAGATGTCGATTTAAATCGATGATATGTAGAATGAAACTGGTATATGTCGATTTAAATCGGTAGAAGTCAATTTCAGCTGCTGGAAACTAATATAAGTCGAAGGAAACTGGTATATGTCGATTTAAATCGGTATAAGTCGATCCCCCATGATTTGAGACTGATGGCCCGCCATACTCCTGTTTAGGGTCGTTGCACTTCCTCATTAGGAAAGCATCGCCACCTAGTGTTCTTTTGGCGTTCCATAGACTAATGGTTTTGGGAACTTGCATCGGTCTACATAAGTGGATTTTTTTTTAAAGTTCTATGCAAAAGTAATACCATTTGAGAAATCCTTACAAACTTTTAAGTTATACTTTAGTTCAATGTTGCAAATGCACGATTTTCAATTGTTACCAAGGATTAAGAAGTTCATCAATCGGGTACAGATCCACGGGAAACGAAATGTTTCAGATTTCCGTCAAGGTGGAACCAGGGTCACCTGTGCACGATACCACCGATCATACTGGTAACGGTTCCGCGAAAAGTCAGTATTGCTAATTTCGGAACACTGCCAATTTCGGACACCCCTAAGAAATGCACGATCACCATGACAACCTACAGGAAGAGCCAAATTTCACCAAAAAGTACTAAATGACCCGTGTGCAAGTAAATACTTACATATTTGTCAATAAAACGACGGAGATCTATGAAGTCTGTTATAATTACTGAAAGAGCAACTGCGCCACCAATTTTATCACCAGCGCCACACTGTGGGACTGTGTGTCCGAAAATTAGCAATACTCTAGCAAAGAAATACCAGTTCCACAATCACAAGAATCTTCTTGGAATACAACGTGAAAACAGTTTGCAGGAAAGAAAGTTTGGCCGTGTATCGTAATATAACACACTTCTCCCACCATATCAAGTATATTTTCAGGTGATTTATACCAGAAGATATAGTTTTGGGGTGTTTCAAGGCTTAGGTGTCCGGAATTGTCCATGTCCATGCTACTGTATAACAGTAAAACATTGCATTTGACCAAATCCTTGCCCTATGTTCAAATTTACAATTTCTTAGCTTGTAGCATAGACAGGAAGTTACTCCATCACACTTCCCAGAAAGATTACGAACAGTTTGTTTACAAACCATCAATATACTCTTCCAACTTCTTAGGTCCAGGAGATCACTCACACTTTGGCTTCCAAGTTCCAGTGTAACTTTCTACAACAGAAACCGTACACTTGTCTATGCACCTAATATCAGATCTCTACCAATTAAGTAACCTTCATTATAATGTCGAAGTGTGGTCATTTCTTAGTAGCTTAAAGCAGCATTTTGCGTCGTTTTCTATGATTTTTCTCAACCTCACTGACTCCACTATGCCATAACGACATA